>CM060633.1:9773327-9985827 GCA_030578275.1 Meda fulgida
GTTAAATACAAACCCCAAGGAGTGATTTTTTAAATTTTTTTAATCCTTGGACTACTCACTTTGGGACACAAAAACATTTGTTGTACTTTCAGTTTTGATCATAAATGCACTGATTTTGCATACACTGAATTCCTGTAGTTTTCAGGTGTTTACCTGTTTGTGTGAGGATGTGTATTAGAGGAGGTGTGTGAGAGTGAGTGGGAGGATGTGGGTCATAGTATTTGAGGATGTGTGTGAGAGTGAGTGGGAGGATGTGGGTCATAGTATTTGAGGATATGTGTGAGAGTGAGCGTATGAGGATGTGTCGTGTGTGAGAGTGTGGTATGTGAGGATGTGTGAGAGTGAGTGGGAGGATGTGGGACATAGTATGTGAGGATGTGTGTGAGAGTGAGTGGGAGGATGTGGGTCATAGTATGTGAGGATGTGTGTGAGAGTGAGTGGCAGGATGTGGGTCATAGTATGTGAGGATGTGTGTGAGAGTGAGTGTATGAGGATGTGTCGTGTGTGAGAGTGTGTGTGAGGATGTGGTATGTGAGGATGTGTGTGAGAGTGGGTGTATGATGAGGATGTGTGTGAGTGTGAGGATGTGTGAGTCTAAGACACAAAAGGACTTTCAGTTGTGATCATAAATGCACTGATTTTGCATGCACTTAGCCTAAATTCTGTAGTTATGAGGTGTTTACCTGTTTAATATTGGGAGACTGTTATATTCATAGAATTAGCTTACAGAAATGTGGTTTTATTTTTTATTTATTTTTCATTTTACAATTTTCTACAGTTAACTCAAACCACAACTTTGTTGTTTAGCTGCTGTTTTGTACTTGAATGTTCATTGAATAAATGTTGTAATTGAGCTGAATCAATCCAGTGAGTGTTCTTTTAAAGTATATGCTTGTGGTGTGTTTGCCTTTATTAGATAGTAACAGCAAAAATAGATAAGATATGGGGGAGAGAAAAGGACCCAACCCAAACCTGGGCAATTGCAACAAGTACAAGTATACAAATTTAAATTAACTTGAAAAATGAGTGAGCAGAACCAAAAGTGTTAAATTGCAGGTAATTAGTAATTCTAAGTGGGGTTAAATGTATATCAAGCAATCCACACAAAATGAAAAAATTAAGTTAACACTAATCATGGCTATTAAGTTACATGAACATAAAAAAAGTGTTGGTGGTACTACTTGATTTAGTACTGCACACTTAAAATAAATAAGCTTTTCTAACTCACTAATCTTAAGATTACCTTGCTTAATTTTTTTGAGGCAACGAGTTTGCATATTTTTTTTAAGTTCAACTAATTACATTTTACAGTGTAGAGTGTTGTGTGTATCAATGTTTTATATGCTTACAATTGCTTCTGCAAATAATATTTACAATGCCTCACTAATTTGATCAAAAGTGATGTTTAACAGTCAGCATTTTCCTATTAATGTCAGACTAATGTTTTCTCCCTTGTGATTACAGATGCACACATTTCAAGCATTGGGGAAGAAATCCACTTCTTCTCCTGGGGAAAAGGAATGTATCGGGATGTTTCACAACTGAACTAATCACAAATCATTCCTTTTTATCCCCAGAGGAGATTTCGTCCATAGACACAATCAAGAATATTTTTCAAGTGTTCTGAAAGGTAACTGTACTGCTACAGATTTTCCATGTTGCAGTTTTAACCATACCTTAGCGGAACCAATTTAATGGCAGTTAATGTACTTTAGTGAAATTTTATTTTGGCTGTTGTTGAGCAACGGCTCCTTTCTTACTGAGCAGCCTTTCAGGTCATATCAATATAAGGCTCATTTTAATGTAGAAATAGAGATGTTTCCTCTGGTATCTACACAAGGTCCTTGCTGCTATCCAGCCTGCTATTGTTCTGGAATTGATTTGCACTTTGTGCACAAAATTGCATTCATCTCTTGGAGACGTCCTATGCATTATGATGGCTGTGTTGTCCCATTTTAAACTAGCATACTATTGATTATAAAGATGAACATGGTCATTCATTTCAGTGGTTTCTTTTAAGTGTTTAAAAACTTGCTTTGATGAATTCAACCTATTTGTATCAAAACTTATTTCAACTGCAAGTATGCAGTTCCGGGTTAGTTGTTACACATACAGTGTGTTTGTCAGTTAAAGATATGATTGAAATTGATCTGACAGCTCCTGCTCTGCTAATTTTATAGTGAAATATTCTGCCTTTGATACTGGAGTTTAGAGTAACAACAGCATGTCGTCCAGCGGGGAAGCTGATAGTGATGTCAACACTGGAGTAGAAGGGGATGGTCCCAGTGACAGCCCTGGCGGAGAGGATGTTGTTACTTTGATCCTTACTCCAGTGGATCTCCCATCTGAACCCTCTTACGCCTTCCAGCCACCCATAAAAAAAAGGATCCTTGAGAAGTCTAAAAGTAATTATGTATAATCTATTTTGTTGAGAACTAACAATTTTTTCTAACTATATACCAAATATACACAAGCATCTAATAAATGAAGTACTACACTTTCTAACTGTGACACGAACTGTTGATGTCATTGATATATTTTTACGGAATATGTTTCTTCACACAATAACTCAAAAGGCTGCTTTACCTGTTTCAGGAGTTAGTGCTTCACCTCCAAAAACCATCACACCTATTCCACCGACAAATGTCCCTTTTCCAAACTCAAAGTTCATTGCTCCACCCACAAAGGTATGTTCTTCCACATATAAACATTGTTTTCACCTGATGTTAACATGCCTTTCCTATATTCTCAGTTCAATGAACTCTTGATTTAGCACGTTTGATCTAGATGAATAATCACATACACTGACATCTTTACATTTGTTTGACTACTGATCTTTGAATTTGTGATCCAGTTAAAGAAAACATTTTTAAATTATACAATTAATGGAGCCACAGTCATCATTTAACTGAATGTGGCTGTAGTAAAGCATACAACAAATAATTAGCAAAACAAGCAGCCTAGTATAATCCGCGCGAGAACTGAGATGATGGGTCTCGATGTAGTGTTTAAAATGGTTCTAAAGTGTGCATTTCCTGGATGTCTGAATCGTGAGAATCCAACAAGAAAACGTAAAAGTGCCTTACCAATGCCGCAAAATGAATGGCTTACCTTTCACACTTTCCCATCAAATGGTCGTGAGGGTCATCTTCTCAGTTCTCGCGCATGCGTCATGGTGCTCTCGTGAACTCAGGCCAGAGGCCCACATTGGAAAAAAATGAATAGTTGAATAAAGTCGTTATTTTTATTGTTTTTACAGGTTTGTCACTGTAGTCACTTGGACTATTTTAACCAGTGGCGATTTCATGACTGCCAATATATATGCCCTATAATGTCAAAAAATAATGGTCAAATGTGTACTATTGTGTTAACATTTTATTGACTAAAATGCACGTTTATCTCGAAGACGAGTTCGTTCAGAATCAGCTACATATAACAGGTCGGCTGACTCAATTTCCTTCTCATGCTGTACATTCCCGTAGCGTCACAGTGCATTTCCCTGTTAACCCATTTGTGCCGGATGCTGCGCGCCGCGACATTACATCTACCGCCGGTTACTGCGTTGCGCAACTCTGAACCTCCTGCCGGCTGCTGCGTGGCGCAGCATTTTGTATTAGTCATGCTTTTCATGACGCGCGCAGCATAGAACGCACTGTCATTGGTTCAAATACACATGAGGTGGGTCTTGTTGGTTGTTTAAAGACCACGTGACCACCCAAATGTACTGTGGTTTGCTGAAAATCGCGCCAATCAATCAGACATACACGTGCATTTGTTTGGGATTTTTTTCGGAGACGCAAGCGGGAAAATGGAAACGACAGAGGAGGATTTTGACAGCGAGGGCAGTGACATTGAGTTAGAAGATAGTGAGGAGTTTGAGAGGGAGGAGATGGTAGAGGATGATTACATGCCGGATGATCCTTTGGATAGAGCACAGGAGTGGGATTTGTGGGACACCGAAGGAGAGGAGGAGGATGGCTTTTACGGATTCCAGGTAGATTGGAGAACCGAAGGTTACCAGCCACGCAAGGCGAAGCAGTTCACCCGCAAACCGGGGGTGAAACAGCCGATCCCCGCGGATGCTAGCCCCCTTGATGTCTTTTCACGTATTTTTACCGATGAGCTTTGGGACATATTAGTGACGGAAACTAATAGATATGCTGAACAGACGCGCGGTCAGACCCCCACCAACTCGAAGTGGAACCCTGTCTCCAAAACGGAGATGAAGACATTTGTCGGGCTGTGTCTAGCCTTCGGTATTTTGAAGCTGCCAGCACGCAGGGATTTCTGGAGGCAGACAAAATGGTTGTATCAGACCAACGTCCCCAAGGCCATGGCAAGGGACCGCTTCGACATGATCTGGAGGTAATGATTTGTGTTTTGTTTTCTTTTTTATAATGAATAACTAGCATAATAAATAATATAAAAATAATTGCATAATGAATAAATAGTATAATAAATAATAACACAATAATGGCATAACGAATAAATAGCATAATAAATAATAATACAATAATTGCAAAATGAATAAATAGCATAATAAATAATAATACAATAATGGCATAATGAATAAATAGCATAATAAATAATAATACAATAATTGCATAATGAAAAAATGGCATAATAGATAGTAATACAATAATGGCATAATGAATAAATAGCATAATAATACAATAATAGCATAATGAATAAATAGCATAATAAATAATACAATAATTGCATAATGAATAAATAGCATTATAATACAATAATGGCATAATGAATAAATGGCATAATAAATGGTCATATAATTATGGCATAAAGAATAAGTAACAATAAATATAAACACTATAAATATATACAAATAACATAATACATATAAATAAATAAAAACAATGATGGCAAAAAATGTTCAGATATCTCCATCTCCAAGATAACATGGACTCTGCCGTGGACAAAATGGACAAGCTCTGGAAGATACGAGAGTGGATGGACCTCCTCCTGGTAAGATTCCAGGCGCTCTATGAAGTCAATGGCTTCGTGACCGTGGATGAGTCCATGGTGAAGTTCAAGGGACGCCTGGGCTTCCGGCAGTACCTCCCCATGAAGCCGGTGAAGTGGGGAATAAAGGTGTGGGTCATGGCGGAGAGCAAAACAGGCTACGTCACCCATTTTCAGGTGTACACGGGTGCCATTCAGGGTAAGACGGAGAAAGACCTGGCTCACCGGATAGTGTCAGATCTGGTGACCCCTTATTACGGGTCCAACCTGTCCGTTTATATGGACAACTTTTACACCAGTGTGAAGTTGATGGTGGACCTCAAGGTCAGGGGGGTGCAAGCCTGTGGAACGGTGCGTGCCAACAGGAAGGACCTCCCCAAGAATAAGCAGCTCACAAAGAGGGCTGAGTTGAACAAGCATGAGTTCAGTGTGGCGCAGCGGGATGAATTGACCTTCTGCGTCTGGCAAGACACCAAGACTGTGATGGTCCTCTCCAACTACCATGACCCCACAGCTCATGGGTTAGTGAGGAGGAAGGCCAATGGTCAACGTCAGACGGAGGTTCGGGTGCCAGCATGCCTTGCTGACTATCATATGAAAGGAGTTGATCTTCTGGACCAGATGGTGGGGTACTACCAGATCCATCATCGGTCTACGAAGTGGTGGAGGAGGCTGTTCTTTTACCTTGTTACGGTGGCGTGCTACAATGCCTTTGTGGCTGCCAAGTCTGTTGGAGGAGCCAAGTGGAAGTACAGGAGGGGCGGCTACAAGGACTGGCTGGAGGATCTGACCCAGGAGCTGATCGTCCCTGTCACTGCGAGAAGTGCTCCTAATGTACTCCCCACCAGCCCAACTGGAGCTTCTGCTGAGCATGACCTGGTCCAGATCAACAACAAGAGGAAGACCTGCAGGGAGTGTTCTCTGAAGCACTGCGGCACCGACGTGCGTCCTGGGTCAACTCTGATGGGGTGCAGGCAGTGTAACCTTCCTCTGCACCGCGAATGCTTCATGTACCACGTCGTTCGCCACAAATGATTTGATCTGACCGTGTGCGTACGTGTGTCAGTCACTGAGACTGTTCCTAGTTCTACCTCAGGACTTCCCCTCCTCTCTCTCATAACAAGATGCCTTGTTTAGTGTGTTGGGATGTTTAAAATGTTATTTGTTATATTTTATATAATTTATTTATATATTTTTTCTTCCCCATATGATTTTGAGATTTTTAAGAAAAATGTGTTGTTATGTTAGTGCTAAGGGAGCATGTTTAAATAAAAGCTGTGATTGTTACCTTTAAAATGTATTTTATTTCATGTTTCTAAGTGCTACAGAGGCTTAGATATCAAGGTTTTGGTAGACGTTGACAATTCTTATCATTTTTTCAGAAAACCCTCAGGAGATAAGGATATTTATCCAAGAATAACATAGGTTTTTATAGGCGTTTTTAGCAGGCGTTTTAGGAGTAAATGGGTTAAAGCTGAGCGTCCATTGACTTCAATGGGGCTGCTTTGAACAGTTTTTTTCAGTGCTTCGAAACTAGACGGTTATTGGATAAATGCTGCGGTTATGTCCCGCCCACGGACGCTCAGCGTCTCTGGGGTGAATGGAGGAGTGGGCTGGCCTGGACTCCGGGCTTCTGCTTGTTGATTGGAGGGTCTGTCGAAAGACTGCATCTCCTTTTGATTGAAAGCGATTTTGTACAATAAAGTCGCTGACTCTGAAGATATTCGAGCTCAGTCCCATCGCAGATTTTGCAAGTGTACTCGAAAGACAAACTGCTATAACCTATTTGTTGGTATTTGCTTGGCGAAATTGCTAGCCAATTTTCATCATACATTTCAGTTTAACCTAATTCCCACATTTCCTCCGTCAATGTCAGGTGCCTTATTACATGTGCGGGGCATGGTGTTTGGATCCCGGCACATCTGTCTAGTTTGGTTTCGGTTTTGTGTCAGGATTCGACATTGATGCTCTGCATGTTTGTTTTCTGTTGTGAGCGCACAGGATGAGCGTATGGGAACAGGATTATACTCGTTCCCGTGCAGAACGTTCTGTATCGTCGTGTCAGCGTGCAAGTTCGCTCGGGCCGTACACTCTTCTGTCCACGCGTACTTTCGTGTGATGTTTTGTCTTGTGCTGTGTAGCACACAGCTTGTCATTTGTTTGTTGCATGTACACTGTGTGTTTCCTTGCTGTCCAGCCAGTCTTGGTTTCCCCCTCGTGGAAGTTTTTGGTTTGTATTTTGTTTTATTTTATTATTTAATATTATTCACCACCCCCACACCTGACAGTCGAGTTAAAAAAAAGAGCTTCCCCTCTTTGAAAGACCAGCAGATTTTAACGATGTCTTACAAACTTCTCTGGGCCGGCGGATGCAATTACCTAGCAGTCTATGAAGGAGTGAGCCAGCTCTCAGATTTCATCAAAAATAATTGATTTGTGTTCCGAAGATGAACGAAAGTCTTACAGGTTTTTAACAACATGGAGGTGAGTAATTACTGACAGAATTCAAATTTTTGGGTGAACTATCCCTTTAATGGGAATATACTTCAGAGATATTTTACACTTTTCTATTAAAAATTCTAGGGGTGTCAATAATTGTGGCCAAGGTGTTTTGGAGAATTTTTTTTTTTCACATTTCATCATGTGATTCACATCTGCACTTTTAATTCTTTTACTTCAATGAAAGGTTAGATTTGTATGAATGTTTTGAATGAAAGATAAAAAGATATACAATGCAGATTTATATTTTTACAGGCATCTTTGATCATATTTACCAGGGATGACCACAACTTTATATATACATGTAAAAACAAAAAAACAAAAAAAAAACATTGTGCACCCATTAAAAATATAACTATTATATTAGTACCGGTAATATAATTACTAGCTCCTGCATCAGCATCACACACACATGTCGTGGTGCTCACGTGACCAGCGTCGGCCAACACAAAAAAATGTGTTGGCTTTACTTAACTTTTTTATGTAAACAGGTTCCACATAACAGGGTTACATTAAACAAACATGATTTGTTCATGTAACTTCAACATCATGGAAGTCATTTTAAACGATCCAATTTAACTCTGAGCTGAGTGTTAAATAAACACTGAAGCAGTGTTAAAGTTAATGAGATAATTAAGTGGATAATTGAATGATGATTGAGCATTATTGAAGACACCTGATGTTAACAAGCAGAATCACTGAAGGAGAAAACCAGAATTTAAAGTCACCATTATGGAGATGAGTGTGTGTTTTAGTTGGGCTCTTGGCCCTCACATTGTTACTTTTAAATTTTGTTTGGCTGTTGTATCTGAGTTATAACAGCCATATGATCATTTAGAAAAGGTGGTCTATAGATATTGGTTGTGTAGTAACTTAATCATTATATCACAATTATTTGACCTGAATCACTGAACTCATATAGAAGTCAAATTCTGAGTTAAGTTTACCTTATGGATTATAGCAGCACTGCCATTTTAGAGCATACCATTCTTTGCCTTTTCAAAGAAATCAAAAAGATCAAATCAATAAAAATAAACTTCTCTAAAACACATTTGTATGCAGGCACACACAGACATCAATATTTAGCATATGAATCTCAGCAATGGTGACAAACAGATCACCTCTGAACATAAGCTCATTATTTATTCATGCAGCAATGCATGATGGGAGCCATGAATGAGTTTTGATTGGTGGCACCCAGAATGCACTGCAACATGCTTTATAATTGTCACCGTTGTTGAGATTCACAGTCTGATTCTTGATGTCTGTGTGTGCCTACATAAAATATATATATATTTTTAGAAGTTTAGTTTTGTTTCTCTTTTTTTATTTGATCAATTTGTATTCCATTGTAAAGGCTAAAAATGGTATGCTCTACAATGACAGTGCTTCTATAATCCATAAAATAAATTTAACTCAGTATTTTGAACACAAAAAGTATTCTCGTCGCTTCATAACATTAAGATTGAACCACTATAGTCACATCATGGACTATTTTAACAATGTCTTTACTACCTTTCTGGGCCTTATAAGTTGCAATGACGATGCTGCCTAAGTGGGGTCAGAAACCTCTCGGATTTCATCAAAAATATCTTAATTTGTGTTCTGAAGATGAACGAAAATCTTACAGGTTTGGAACGACATGGGTGAATAATTAAATGACAGAAATTTACATTTTTGAGTGAACTAACCCTTTAAGACCCTGAAGAACAGTTCATGTTCTTCAAAATACTGTTGGGCTATAAGGCCATCTAGTGGCTAGAGTCATGAAAAATCCTGTTTTATAGAAGTGTGAGAATGTGAGATAGCCTATTCTGAGCTGAATTAACAGGGTTATACATGAAATGTTAAGCTATTTTGAATTTAAGTCGAAAGAATGTGAAGAATGTGCTTAAACTGTTATTTATTGATAAAATTGTAAATAAAATTAAATAAAATTTTAATAAAAAAATGAATAAAATCTGAATAAAAAAATGAAATGATATAGGCTAAGCTTTCTGGACCAAAAAAAGCATAATTTTAGGGCTATTTAATGTTGTGTAAATAAACTTAATTTGGCTTTTTGTGTACAACTTTGTAGATTTCCAAAAAAATTCTGTCAGGAGGAGAGAATGGGTTGTAAAGCTCAGGAGGCAAAACTTCAGGCCATCTACTTATTCCCACCTATGCTCTGATCACTTTACTGCTGAGTGTTTTGATAGGACAGGACAGACAGTCAGGCTTTTCTCAGATGCTGTGCCATCAATGTTTCCCTCCACATCTGCAAAAGGTAGACAAATAATTGCTTAGTAGATAAGATTAGATTGTCATTTTTGGTTAAGTAGTATCAGAGAAAGCTTATTGTCAATATAAATTCTAATACAAGAGGAACACACCTCTAGCTGGCTTCGTAGTCAGAACAGCAAGAAGAAGATTTACTGACCTACCTGTTTATCAGGACTCAGTGTAGAGAGCTCTTTCCAAGATGAGTTTGGACACACCCTCATCAACATGAAGTCCCGAGGTGGACTTATCAGACCATCAGACAGTGTCCTAAAAATCTGCAAAACAGCTGAGAGGTGTATTCAACAGCACTTAGTCAGGCACATCTCAGAATTGGACAGAAAATTTAAAACCAGGCTATCCACACAGGTTCTGGAACTCCATGGTGGCTTTGCATTTAAGGAACTTGAGGCACACATGTTCAACCTAGAACCATACAACAAACATATTTTCACACATTTTTTTCAATGCATCTTTTTCAACACATTTTTTTCAATGCAGACAGCTTCACCAACATCAGGTGACATAAAAACATATATACATAAATGAATGTGGAAATAAATAAAAGTGGAAATAAAAAAATGAATAAATGTACTGTTATAAATAAAAAAATAAAAAAATGTGTGAAAAAATACAATTATACATAAATAAGGAAATAAAAGTATAAATACTCATTTCTTTGTATTTTTTACATTTCTTTGTATATTTATGTATTTATTTATGCATTTTTGCTTTTTTACATTTCTTCGTATATTTATTTATGTATTTATTTATTTTTAATTAAGTCAGCTTTGGCATTCCATAGAAGTCAGGCTAGTAAAACGAGGGAACAAATTAGTAAAACGTGCAGAGGTATTGTTAGTTTGTGGTCACAAAACAATATTCACCTGAATATTCACTAATTCACAAAAATAGGTCTTTAGCATTCACTATTTTATTAATAGTATCATATGTGAGTCATTCCAGAATTGGGGGTACATTTCGAGTCTCCTAGATAAACCTTATTTTATTAAAAAAAAATTAAATCAGTTTTGAATAATAACAAATTATATTACACTATCACTAAAAAATAATACTTTATGTATATTTAGGATTTTTTTTAATGGGAAATATTAACTAAATGACTCCAACTCCACCTATTATTGACTGTCTCTGCCTCCTGATTCATACATTCAACTTGAATTATCATGAAATAATTAAGTCTAATTTTCAAATATGTTTTGTGTTTATTAAGTTATATAAACAATTGCATAGAATATATATATTTTTTGTATTATTTGTAATTTAATTAATAGAAAAAAATAGATTTTGTGTCTGTCCCTATGTTCTGGTCAACTCTGTTACCTCTGTTATAAAACAAACAAAAAAAACTCCAAAGCATTTGTAGAAAAAGCATGTGACTTGCTCCAAGGGATGTCACTTCCTCTGGCGGGAAACTCTGGAAAGCAGTGAGGTATGTCATTATTCTTTTCTCATTAATTTGTACAACATGTTTAGGATACACCAATAGTAGATTCATTATTTGTCAAATATTTTATTGTGATATTGCAGTGAATCTCTCATTTACTTTTTAAAAAACGATAATATGGCGAAAACCCATAAAATTCAGTTTTTAGACATGCCATGTGGTATCTGGTTTGAGGCTAAAGCACAAAATGGTGGAAAATGTCAACTCTGTTATCGTTAACTCTGTTAGTGGTTTAAAAAGTTGAACAATAGTTGACAATGATTAACAGAGTCAAATGTACCCAATTTAATTTAAGCATTTTGCATTATTTTACATTTATTATGGATTCTAGGTAAATTTACTATAAATGATACATTTGTTATATATCATTCCAGGTTAAGGAAATTTAATAATAGGCAGATGAAACTCAGCAGCAGAAAGGCAACGGCAATACAGGGCACGGCGAGATGCCGACCCTGTAAGGAAGGCAGAAAATTTGCAAAAAGGGCACAAAAGGAAAAATGCAGGCCAGACACAGTGGCCGATCTGGATGAAAGGGAGAAAAGGTACAAGCACAGGTATTGGAAAGAGGCACAACAGAGGTGCAGAGCAGAAAAGCAGAGACTTGTAGAGATGACACCACCACAAAGTCCTGAACCACAGATATCCAGGTAACATTAGGTCCAAGAGTATAATTATATAACAGTATGTACGGTAAGACATAGGTAGACAAGTTCTTTGTTAGGATTGTCAACAACTAACTTCAGTTCCAAGGTATTGTGACTTAAAGGTATACTCAATTTGTGCATTTTTTTTTACATTTATTTATTTTACACATTTTAATTAATGGTGTGTAATTTTTTTTTTTTTTTTTACTGTATAGGAGTGCACTTGCATAGTGCACATTTGAATACTAAATGCAGATTTTTTTCTATGCAAGAAAAATGAATATAAGCTACTTAAAATTCAACTTAAATTTGTTTTTATATTTTCAGACAAAGAAGTTCAGGACAAAGAAAATTAAAACGGCAGAACTTCAAAATACAGAGAAATTAAAGATTTTGCTGAAAAAGAAAACAAATGAAGTTTTATTAACTAAGTTCGGGAGGAGCACGTTCAGATAATTAACACGAGTGGACAGCAATCAGCAATCAATGATAAGAGGGTACATAGACTCAGCAGTCTTACCTCGATCCATTGACAGTTTGCAGCATTTAGTATTTGCTTCTTTGCTCAGCTACTTGCAACTATGTCTCCTACGAGCTCCTCTTCCGACGAAGAAATCACCAGGGATGCATCTTCTCACTCCGTCGATCCCACGGTCATCCCTCCTACGCCGGTCGGTGCACTTGAGCCCCCGGCCTCTCCTCGCGGCCGCACACCGGCCCGATCAGCCCGGGCCCTCATCAAGACGCCATGACCAGTCTTCGCCGCCCCCGGCAAGACTTCCATCTTCTTCCCCAGCTTCCTCCTACCGCTCGGCCAGCCCCTCGACCAGCCCCTCAGTTCCGCTCGCACACTTGATGCTATGTTTATCCTAACATAGAACAATCAAAATATATTTTATTTAAATAAAACAAACAAACGAAAATACCGCCAGCAGCCCCTCGCGGACGACTGCTGGCTACAGAAAATAAATATAACTGCCAGCAGCCCCTCGCGGACGACTGCTGGCTAAAGCAAAATACAAAAAACAAAACAACTAAAATACAGGCCTGTTCCTCTCTCGATCATCAACGTCGTCGCTCCTCCTTTATGCTTCCGCTCCTCCGTGAGAGATGCGAGACCGGTGTGCTTCACAGGTGTTGCTCATTAGCAATCGCACCACCGGCCTCGCGCCGTTCTCTCACGTCCCTCGGCCGTCCTGTTCGCCACATACCCCCATCGCCCCTCACAGGCCGGGGGGTACCCACGAGCCTGTGCCTACTCCCCCCCCGGCGGCGGCGATCCCTGGGGAGTATGGACAGACAAACCGAGGGAAACGGAGACGGAAGCATGAGAAGCGACAGATCGAGAGAGGGGAGAGAGGAAAAAAAAAATTGGTCCGGTTCCCACAACGCGCTGCCATCTGGTCCCCCACCAGCTAGGCGATCTCCTCCGCGGTGCCTGGCGGTGACGCTGGGTAGCCCTCGGTGGACGGCTCGACGCTCCTCCGCCGCCCGGTGGACGGCGACGGCTCCTCGGGTGCCTTGGGCAGACGGTAGGAGTCCCCCGCTCCCTGCTCCTCCCCTTCACTGGTGGACGGCAGCAGGCTCCGGCCCACGGCGAGCGGCGGCGACTCCTCCTCTCCCTCCCGGATGGCAGCCGCCCCTCCAATACCCAGGCGGCCGGCAGCGAGCTCGACCGTCCCACCGGCAACTCACTCCAGCGCACCGCCTCGAGCGTCCGTGGCCGTGAGTCCCCCGCTCCCTGCTCCTCCCCTCGCTCGGCGGATGGCAGCAGGCTTCGGCCCACGGCGAACGGCGGCGACTCGCGCACCATGCTCGATGGCACCGCGGATTCCCCACACCGGCGAGGACTCTCTGACAGCGCGTTCCTCCCTCTTCCCGGGTTTCGGCACCAGTGTAGCAATGTTCAGGGAAGAAGGAGGCGGGAACCGGCGAACAATCAAAATATAATTTATTTAAATAAAACAAACAAACGAAAATACCGCCAGCAGCCCCTCGCGGACGACTGCTGGCTACAGAAAATAAATATAACTGCCAGCAGCCCCTCGCGGACGACTGCTGGCTAAAGCAAAATACAAAAACAAAACACAACTAAAATACAGGCCTGTTCCTCTCTCGATCATCAACGTCGTCGCTCCTCCTTTATGCTTCCGCTCCTCCGTGAGAGATGCGAGACCGGTGTGCCTCACATGTGTTGCTCATTAGCAATCGCACCACCGGCCTCGCGCCGTTCTCTCACGTCCCTCGGCCGTCCTGTTCGCCACACATACATTTCAGTAATTATTAAATATTAGAAAAAATTATTAAAATAGTTGTATTTTAAAAATATTCAAACATACCACACACAATTATGCAGGGTGTCCTTGGAAGTTCAGCACAGTCCACTTCAGAGGGCAGGGTTGTCTGATCCACTTTATAGAACATCTGGTCCTCTCTCTCGCTGAAGTACTTGAGAACTAGCTGAAGAAACCCAGCAGTGTTGACATCATCCACATTCTTGTGAAGCGTAACTTACAACCTGCCATGCAACATGCATATATGTAATGTGCCTCATTTTTGTGTAGCCCTTGATGTTGTACATAACCTTTTAGGGTTTTCACAGAAACACTACAACTATTACAAGTGTAATCTGCAAACATCTTTACATGGTGCAATGGTCACCGTTCCCCCCTGATCTTGATTTTAGCAGCTCACGCAACTTATCTGCAGGGAGAAACAAAAACAAGCATGTTAGTTGTTAATTATCTTAACATGTTAAGAAATCTACAAAAATTCTAAGAAATATACTGATAAATGTATTATACATTTTATTGTATCTAAAGTAATTTAGTGTTTTAAGTAGTTAGCGTTTTTGATGAAAGATTACAAGGGCATATTAATATAGGAAAAAAATAATATTGTGCATGGATAACTCATTTATACTCATTCAGCACTGCAACATTCTGTAAAAAAGTTATAATTTTCACTTTTAATTTCATGGCTACTAAACTGACTACTAGTGCATTCAACTGTTTGAATCAGATCATTAAAAAAAAACACCCCACAAACTCGAGTCGTTCGTTCATCACGTGACAGCCCCGGTGTTCCCGAGTCATATGAAAGATTCGTTCAAATTAAACGATTCGTTAATGACCGACCCATCACTAAGCTCCTCATGAGTTGGGGGTTGAAGTTAAGAGGTTTGACTGACAGGTCCAACGGAGTCAAGCAGTTTAGTCACAAACTCTTTTTAATACTTTTCATTGGTTAAATAACGTTAACTTACTTGAAAACCCCATAGACAGAAGTAAAGGGTGACTTAATGATGAACGTATCCAACCTCGCCTCGGAAAACGGCTATTTTTAGCTTTAAGACGACACATACGACTAATATATATCTTTAACGCTACATATTAGGCTACTGGGCAAGTGGAATATATACGTAGGCCTAATATCATCGAAAAAATAGCGGGATTCGTCGACGGCTGTTTGGCAAATAGCCTAACTTACGTTACGTTTTACCTCAGGTGGAAAAATGGGCCTAACGTTAACTTAGATGGTAATAAAATGCAACAAAAAACCTAAAAATTACAAAACTTTGAAGTAGGACTTGGCTAAAATCAAACAAAAAGAAGAAAAACGTAAAGTAACACGGTAACGTAACGTTAGCAGCTATACCATCAACCAAGACCTGCATTTTAAACATTGTCAAGGTTTTAAATAATTAACGTTACCGGCCTGCGCCCAAGTTTAAAACACAGTCAACACGATAAACGGTAAAAAAAAAAAAAAAAATGTCCAAATATCTCACATATAGAAATGATGAAATTAGAAAACATGAATTTTACCTGCTTATCACTTCACATCCAAGATTGACGGTTAAGATGTCCAAGGTCGAGTGATTTCTGTGACCTGTCGCGCGCGTAGTTATCCCACCACTGTGTGCTTAGAAGGGATTGTATCCTTGCGCCAAGGCGGGAATTCCTTCGGTTCGAATTTTTTAAATCTCAATAGCTGTCATTTAAATATCAGCGTACTTAAAGAAATAATGTATTATTATATGATATTATATTATAATATTATGAGAATAAATGCGTAATAAACACTGAACGCAGCAGAACTACTTTGACAAGCGGAACAAGATGTCCGCTGCGAACAGTCGTAGAAGTGATGGACCTGATTCTTTCGGATAGGCCGTTAAAACGAACCGGTTCAAAAACTGATTCACCAGGCTCTTTTACACAGTCAATGACGTACAATGTTATAATCAAATAACCTAATAAATAAATAAATAACTAAAAATTGAATAAACTTGTCTTAATTAACAGACCAATTTCATAAACAATGTTTATTTCTCTCTTTTCATTCCGGTAAAAGGTATATAAATGCTAATCTATTAATTATTATGTAATATTATATAAATATAAAAAAAAAGTTATATATATTTGTGAAGTATTTATACATTTGCATGTCTTCACAGTATTTTTTCTGTAAAAAAAAACAATAATAATGTTTTTAAAAAATCTATTTTTTTGTTTATATCACAACTCCCAGAACAATCAGGACTCATGCTTTCAATGTTGCTGCGTGTTCAGCTCCTCCATCTACAGCCAAAGACCCTCATCTTCCAGAGAGGGATACTGATACTAAAAATACTAATAGCCTATCTATATTCTAAAGATCAAATTTGTTCTACTTAAAAACTTTATTATTAACCTACCCCCCTCTACTGAGTTTAAAACCATCTTTAATGTTAATTGTTGATTATCTTTCATCTCAAATTCTTCAATTATCTTACTTCTTTCCTCAGAATATTTATTACACTTAAGTACATGCTCCACTGTTTCTCTGCTTCCACACCATCCACATAATCCTGTAGGATGTTTTCCTATTATTTGCATTGTTGAATTAAGTCCTGTATGTCCCAGTCTTAATCTAGAAATAATACAGTCTTCCTTCCTTCTCCCACTTGAATTCCTTCCTCTACCTACCAATGGTTGTATTAAGTATAAATGTGTACCTTTTTCCTCATTATCCCAATACGATCGCCAATTTTTATTTATCTCCCTTTAAATTATTGATTTGATTTCTAATTTACTATACCTAATTTGCATATCTATAGTTTCCTTTGCCATAGACTGTTTTGCTAGTTTATCTACTACTTCATTTCCAGACACTCCAGTATGTGCCGGAACCCATAAAAACTGAACTATCTTATTTTTTTGTTGCATCATGAACAATATCTGTAAGATTTCCAAAACAATATCCTGTCTAGTATCTGATTTTTGAGCTTCCAGGCACATCAAGGCTGAACTTGAATCTGAGCATATTAAAGTTTTACTTTGCCCCATTTCATTTATTTTATTAATTGCTACCATAATTGCTAGTAGCTCTCCTGTAAACAGATACATGATCTGATACTCTTTCCCCTCTTGCCACTTTCAAACTGGGAATGATATACGCTACCCCAACCTGTCCCTTCTGTGGAAGATGCATCTGTGAAAACCTTTATATATTGTTCATACTTAATACCAATATATTCTTTTGTCATCTCTGCTTCCAACATCCTCTGATCTTTATCTTGTCTTGATTCCAATAAGAGTAGATCTACATTTGGTTGAGGTAAAATCCATAATGGTGTTGTTGGTAATATTACTGCTGGAATAACTCTATACTCATTTCATTTCATATTCTGAACTAAATCCTTAATAATCCAACCAAAACTGTTAACTTTCCCTGTCCCATATTCCCAACATGTTACAAGTATACCTTTTGTTGGATGACTATCCTTCTGCCCTTTTAGGTTTACCCAGTATGCCAGTATCAATTGCTTCCTTCTTAAGTGAATTGGCATCTCCCCCATCTCCACCTGTAAAGCTGAAACAGGAGAGGAAGGATAAGCTCCACAACATATTCTCAAAGCTCGTGAATGAATTTGTTCTAATTTTCCTAACTGTGACTTAGTTGCTTAATATGCGATACAACCATAATCTAATACTGCTCTTATCATTGTTGAATAAATTGTTTTTAATGCAACCCTATCAGCTCCCCATTCTCGTCCTGAAATACACCTCATTACATTTAAAATCTTCTTACATTTATCCTCCATCTTATTTATGTGTACATTCCATGTAACCTTTGTATCAAACCACATACCTAAAAAGCTTATCACTTTAACTTGTTCTATCTCTTTGTTGTATAAATTCATCTTTAGATCAATACTTGACCTTTTATTTGTAAAAAAATATATATTTGGTTTTCTCCACTGAGAATTTAAAACCCCATTTGTAAGACCATTCCTCAACATTTTTTACAATTACAATATACAATATACTCTACATTCCTACCTCTAAGCCACAGAGCTCCATCAAACGCGAACAGCGATTTACTTACATTCTTATCTATTGTTGCAAATACATCATTAAACATAATAATAAACAACAAAGGACTTATAACACTACCCTAAGGAGTTCCATTCTTAATTATTCCTTTCCTTGATATATATTCTCCAATCTTCACTTTAATATTCCTTTCAATTAAAAACTCTTTAATCCAATTATATAATTTTCCTTCTATTCCAATTTGATCTAACTTTATCAACAACGGCTCAATTTGAGGCAGGGGAAAACATATAAGGAGATTAAAACAAAAACACTGGATGGATTTTTATCATTATGTGATGGTTGTGCACAGGCACTGCCAACACACATTTCAGTATAATCAACTTGTAAAAGTGACCCCTTTAATCTGTGCCATTATTTATAAAGATTAATTTATTGTATTTGAAGCACACTATAATGATGCCATTAGCACACTTCAAGTTTACTTGGAATGCCATTGGAATGTGTTTTAAAAGCACTAAAAGTTTGTTATCAGTATAATATCAATGCATGTTCAACACTCTTACAGTGTAATTGAATTGCAATTGTAAAGTCACCAAAAAACATTTGAAGTTTATGCTGAGTGAATTCTGCATTTCAAAACTTATACAAGAGTATATTTAAAATGTACTTAAGTATACTTGAAATAGTTCCACATTAGCACAAACAAGTATATTAAATACAACTTTAGTTGAACTTTAGCACTGCTTTTGGACAACTAAAATGCATTTAATACAAAATTAGTTTTTCCAATTTAACAGAATTTAATTATTCCAATTTATAGTGAGCCACAAATACATTTAGTCATACTAAAGTACATACGAATAAATTGTGCTTAAGTATACTATTTTTTCACTAGGGTATATTCCTATTTAGGTATTATTTTTATACTTGAAAATATACCTTTAACTGTACTTATGCTATAGCTTCATGCATCCTTTTTTATCAACACTTGAATGTGTGTAAGTTTCATAAAAAACAACAACAGTGGTGTGGTGTGGTGAACGGGGTAGTTTTTGTTTGTATTTTGTTTTATTTTATTATCATTAATAACCCATTGTCCTGCACTTTAGTCCCTGCTACTTTCATCACACCCAAACCCTGACAACATCCCCAAAGCATCACCATCATTAACTCTTCCTGGGTTGAAATTTCATTCAGTAACGTGCCAAGTATCCTTAGAATACTTAATTCTATTTCTAAGTATGGGCCTTTCCAAATTCCCCTCACTTGCGGTCTTGGCCACTTGAGAGTGAGTGCATGTGACAGGAAGTAATTGCGCAAGACTGTCCCATGTCTAAAAAATGTCAAAGCACAGTACCCTGAACGCACACTAAACCCACACTATCTTTTATACCGCATCGGAGCGAGTTACCGCATGCTTATTCGAGGCTAAGCATATTCCATCATGCTTTAGTTTTGCAAAATCATGTGCTCAAAAATCGTGAGAGAGCAAGGAATACATTCCACTGTAAGTTAAATTAATTAGATGTTACATGTAATTTGGTAGTAAAACAAATAGTCAGTGTCATTTTATTGGTGCAAAGATATGTGTATATTGTACAACATTTGCAACTGCTTTTTATAACCTAATTAGAAGCACCACAATTTTAAATTGTGTTTGTCTTCTGTTACATAGGGACTACTACCAGACAGAAGTTTACTTTAAAATGCAAAGTATTGAAAATCAAAATAAAGCTCCGTAAACACTTGCATTTTTGCAACACTATAAGTGTGTCACATTGAGTAATCAAACGTTCTACATACACACACACTTGCAGTCTTTGCGCCTACTTGAACACTTGGGCCAAATACAGGAAATACGTCATGTAAGTAGACAAGTGGTCAAGTGCAAAGACCGCAAGTGCGGGCATTCGCAAAAGCCTTATATCTCGATCAGAAAATTGAGTAGCCTACAAGTAGGCCAAATATACTGAGACTTTTCTGTTAGTTAAAGGGCACCTATTATGGCCCTTTTTTACAAGATGTAATATTGGTCTTGGGTGTCCCCAGAATGTATTTGTGAAGTTTCAGCACAAAATACCCCTCAGTTAATTTATTATAACCATTTGAATGTGTCATTTTTGGGGCCTGTTTTGAAAATAGCTGTTTTGAGGCAGACGACCTTAAATGCAAATGAGCTGCTAATCCCCACCCTGCCGCTGGATGTGGGCGTAACTTGCATAACTATGGCAATTAACAGTCGGTACAACCATAATGGCCGAGAGTGATAGACCCGCAATTGTGTATGGCATTCGGCCATACATGTTTGAACCAGAGTCCGACCCAGATGACGAAGAGACTCCGGCTGAAGAAACACGATCGAGAATGGACCAGGATGTCTCGGAATGGTTATTTGATACATTTATGAACTCATTGCGTTGTCATCGCTGTGCAACACACACACAGACACACACACACAAACTGTGATAACGTTGACGCAAATGTTTGAAAACACAAACACAAATACCGATAATAACGTTTGCTACCTACCAATAAAATTACATTAATGCGAGAGATCTGTTTGGTCATGTTTACCTCACTTCTCTGATCTAGTTCTGATAGTTCTGATCTGCTCCTGTGTTCTGATCTGCTGTTCACTGATCGATTGCTCCTGTCTGTCTGCCTTCCTGCCTGCTGTGAGTTTGTTTGCGTCAAGGCTGTAAGCTCTACGCCTCGTATTAGCTTCGTATTTCTTTCTGTTTTGAACCATCATTTACTATCATTTCTAGTTGTTTATATTACTAAATATAGTTTACCCACCATCTCAGATTAACCTTACATCGCTAGCTTCCGTTATTGTTAGCACCGCACGCTAGTGTTTACGCTCCACCCGCGCTCATTTATTTATTATTTATTTTCTCTCGCGCGCCCGCGCCTTTGAGTTCATAAAAGCCCAGGTAAGAATCAGTCAACACAAACGGTGAGTAATGTCTTGTCCTGTTATTGTCACCTGTGTCACATGTCATATGTTTAGTATAGCCTTCTCCGATGGCAATATAGGATTTATTTGTGATAAATGCAAGGAGACAGTCAGGCTGACGGAGAAGATTTCAGAGCTAGAGACACGCATCCAAACTTTAATTGAGGATAGTAAGGATAGTACTAGAGCTTTAGATACTATTTTGGATGCGTAGCATAGTGAACTCTGTACATGATTCGGTTCCGGCTGAAGTAGAGCCCACGCAGCAGGGCAGATGGGTGACCGTGAGAGATCGCTCTAGTCGCGGATTAAAAAACCACTCTTCTCTTCCGATTACCATAACAAATCGATTTGCTGCCCCACTCAGTGAAACACCCACTGAGAATTCTGTTGATTGTGCCCTGGTTATTGGTGATTCAATCACACGGAACGTGAAAATAGAGACACCAGCCACCATAGTCACATGTTTGCCGGGAGCCAGAGCGCCTGACATCAAAGCAAATTTAAAAGTGCTGGCTAATGCTAATCGTAAATTCTCTAAGATCATTATTCATGTCGGCACTAATGATGTTCGACTCGGCCAGTCGGAGATCACCAAAATTAATATTAAAGAGGTGTGTAAACTCGCAAGTACGATGTCAGGCAATGTAATTTTCTCTGGCCCCCTTCCTGTTCGCAGGAGTGATGAGATAGTTAGCAGATTGGCCTCACTCAATGGTTGGTTGTCTAAGTGGTGCCCGTTGAATAATATAGAATTCATAGACAATTGGAAAAGTTTTTGGGGCAAGCCTGACCTGTTGAAAAGAGATGGTGTTCATCCCTCCTGGGATGGTGCTGCTCTTCTCTCTAGTAATATGGCACATAGTCTTAGAGCTAAAACATGACAATCTGGGGCTCAGGTCAGGAAGCAGACAGACTGGCTAAACCGACCGTCTGCTAGCGGCCTCGCGTCACCAAGGTCAGATAAATCTCATCATATAGAGCCTCTTTCACCTAGATATCATCATATAGAGACTGTGTCTGTTCCCCGAATTTGGAAATCCAAAAAACGTCAGGTAAAAAATTTAATTGATGTTCAACAAATAAAAAACAGATATAATACAGATGAACAAATGATAAAGCTTGGGTTGCTGAATATTCAATCCCTTACTTCAAAATCGCTCATAGTTAATGATATGATTTCAGATTATAATCTAGATGTGCTGTGTTTGACAGAAACCTGGCTAAAACCAAATGATTACATTACTTTAAATGAGTCAACCCCACAAGATTACTGTTATAAACATGAACCTCGTCTAAAACGCAAAGGGGGAGGTGTTGCTGTAATTTATAGTAATATTTTCAAAACCACTAAGAAATCTATTTTTAAACATACTTCTTTTGAAGTGTTGGTGCTTAATGTAAAAATATATAGTTTAAACGATAAATCACGTTTGAGATTTCTGCTGGCTACTGTATACAGGCCACCAGGGCACCATAAAGATTTTATCAAAGAATTTGCGTACTTTCTATCAGAATTAGTATTGGCTAACGATAAAGTACTAATTGTTGGTGATTTTAATATACATGTAGATAATGAAAAAGATGCATTGGGATTGGCACTTAAAGACATTGTAAACTCAATTGGAGTTAGACAACATGTGTCAGGACCCACTCATTGTCGTAATCATACTCTAGATCTAATATTATCACATGGAATAGATGTTGATGCCGTTGAAATTCTGCAGCAGAGCGATGACATCTCAGACCATTATCTAGTCTCATGTAAATTACATTTAGCCAAGGCTGCAAAGCCGACATATAAATTTGTTAGACCTATAACTTCTGCCACTAAAGATTGCTTTATCAATAATCTTCCTAATCAGTTTCATCATCTCAGCATCCCGGATAGCTTAGAAGAACTTGATATTGCAACAGAAACTTTTAACTCTCTCTTTTCCGGCACTTTAGACGCAGTTGCTCCGTTGCGCTTAAAGAAGATTAAAGAAAATAGTCCAACGCCGTGCTACAACGAGCACACTCAGGCCCTTAAGAGAACAGCCAGAAAAATGGAGCGCAACTCGAAGAAAACAACTAGAGGTATTTCGGATTTCATGGAAAGAGAGCTCGATTGCTTACAAAGAGGCTTTAAAAGCTGCTAGATCTGCTTATTTTTCAACCCTATTAAAAGAAAATTAACATAATCCTAGGTATTTATTTGAAACAGTGGCTAAACTAACGAAAAAGAAAGCTTCAAGCACAGAAGTTTCAGGCCAACACAGTAATGACTTTATGAACTTCTTCACTTATAAGATTGATAATATCAGGGACAAAATTATAACTATGCAACCATCTACTACAGTGTCGCATCAGGGAGTGCATTGTAGTCTCCCTGAGGAAAAATTGTATTCATTTGTTGCTATAGGAGAGGAAGAATTCTGCAAACTCGTTAATTCATCTAAATCGACAACTTGTATGTTAGACCCTATACCGACTAAGCTATTGAAAGAGATGCTTCCAGAAATCATAGATCCTCTTCTTAATATCATTAATTTGTCTTTGTCTCTAGGATACGTACTGTTAAACATCATCACTGCGTAAGAGACACTCAGAGTCAAATTAATAAAAAAGAAAAGTATTTATTCTTGCAAGAATAGGCCCAGTCGCCAACACAGCAGTTACCCTGTGAAGTGAGTGACGCACACCAGGAAAACATGAGACAGCCTTTATACTCTTTTCAAGGTTCCTCCTCACAGCAGTTACCCTTTCACCCACTCAGATAAGGTCCCCACTGCTGTTTAGTTTCTACTAAAGACACAACCTGGCCCTGAAATAAACTAGCCAAATCTGACCATTCCTAAGGTCAAGATGTCCTGTCCCATATATTCCTGAAACGTCACGCACAAGCACGTACACACATATACTTTTACACATTGAATAGGTTCAATCCCTTATGATATCTGTTAGGAATAAATGACTATTAAAATTTCTACAACAATTCCCCACTTTTTATCATTCTGATTACCCATAATCACAATAATAAACAAAAAAACAAATTTTAATTCATATCATCACACTACTCTTCATCTCTGGTTTTCGCATAACTGATCACTCTTCATAAACATTTGTGAAATATTATTTAGAAAAGAAAAAGCTTAGGCTGTTTTGCAAGGATAGTCCCTTAAATATTAGCAAGCAAGTAAAGAATTTAATTAAAGCCGGGCTAAATGAATAGGCACTGCTATTGCACTCTCAACCTAGATCGAACCCTCAGTCACCTCAATTAAATAAGAAATAGTGTACAGATTACTTAGGAAAACAACCCCATCAATTCACCCTGGTTATTTTAGCAGGTCATCAAAAATACAAAGAATAAAAGTAGAATAGAATCCTTCATTTCAAACCCTCTCCTTGTACGCCACCTTGTAACACGGATGACCGCTGTTTGTAACCTTCTTTAAATCTTTGCCCTTAATCTTTCTCAGAAAATAAAAAAAGAATAGAAGAAAAACAACCAGAACATACATTTAACACATCTCACTGTAGCTTCCGCTACCTGTCTCGTCGCATAATTTTGTTAATCCTTGGGATAGACTGTCATTTTTTTTTTTTTTTTTACCAATTGAACAGACAGCAGGTTTTCACCTGTTTCTGTTATCGTATTCACCCATGAATAACAAAATTATCATAACACATACAATCCTAACTCCTACCATTAAGCCTTTTCCATTAAATTTGCCCATCTCCACATTTTATTCACTTCTAATTCAATTTATTAAGCTCTATTGAATGCACTGTTTAACAAATCTAACCAGAGAAGTCTTATAATTTTATCCATTCCTCTAACCAAGTTAGTTGTTCAAAATTAACTCTAATATCTCTAGTACGGACACATCAATCAATAGATTTTCTACATTTACAATCAAATCAATACCTAGTTCGATTCAATCAAACAAAATCATCAAAATCATCACAAAAACATATTCTTCTGTTAAACTTAAACCATCAGTTGGCAGTTGGTTCCTCCAGGTGTGTTGATCATCTTGGACGTTCCGTGTTCGCCAGGGTGACACTTTGCGTGCCGTTGCAATGGTCTTTCCCTCGTAGGCGAGGCAGACAGTTACTAGCACCGTCTTCTTTAAACCTCACTTTCTGCTCTATTGGATGGTTGAGGCCTTTTGGTGTTGTCTAAGGTGAGAGGCTTGGACCCAGGTGTCACACTCTCCAACCATTTTCTGATCCTTACAAGGTCTTCCCTTTCATCACGACCGCACCCCCACTGGAATGAACCATTCCTTGCCTGCTGTCACCTGTGAATGGAGACCTTAACTATTTTGTTAGTGATGCTTGTCTAGCCGCTCGTCCCTTTTGGTGTGACCTGTGGAATCAACAGCCTGAAACATATTATCACCAGATAATTTCTTGCTCATTTAATAGCACTCGGGGTCCTTTTCCCCTGAAAAACACTCAACCCACTTTGCTCATGTCCACAACACAATATTTATATATTTGGAACAGAATCAGTTCTGTTTGCTGCAATCCATCCTGACATTCTGCAAAAGGAAAATCTTAAGTTATGCGCTGCGCAGGTGTGGAACCTTTCTCCTACAATAATAACCCAGGCCAGGATAGTTAGCCAAATTCATCCATAACCATCATTTTATTGGGCACATTCTGCCCTGTATCAAAAGTCTGCATGATCTGTAGAGAAAAACAAATGTCGAGGTTATTTTCAGATAGTAAAGTACACGTAGTTTCTTTTGTCTGCTGTGCTGCCGCAGCCTTCGCTGCTGCATCTGCCCTGGCGTCTCCTGTTGAAACAGTCCTGCAATTTTGTTATCAGCGTGTGCGGCACACTTACAGACAGCAACTTTTGTTTGGAACGGCCTTTTACCCAATTAAACCCAGTGTCCTCCCAACATATATTGTCCTTTAGTAACCCTTATTTTGTCAATCCTTACCATCTCCCTTTTGATGCACGACTCAACTCGTGCATCGATTTAAACTAATTTGATTTGCCATCAACACCAACCCAAACGGCGTCCTTCAGCCAAATTTCCTCCAGACATCTTTCTCGGTCTCTGAAACAAAGTATTACGTTCTTCACTTAAAGCCACAATCTCATCTTTTTATCGAAATATTTGAAGGGCAATGGCCCTGAGTCTCACACCGAATCCTGGTTTTCAGGCCTGTTGTTTGGTCTCTCAAGTCAGTCATCTACAAATATTTCCAAAGTCATCAATTGTTTCTATCAGGTCAGGTCGTGCTGTACAGACTTGGTCAATGTCAGTCAATCATTTTTCCCCCTTTTCATCACAATACTCATAAATGTGAGGGGCTCTCTTGCTAATTTCATGTTGACTTAGCCAATATGTCACTGTGTTGTTGCCATCAAATCTATAACATTTTCATTTATCTCAGCCCATGCCAGATGGTAATCTACAACTCCACAATTCCAATTTACATCAAATACTTAAACTGATCCAGAACGTAATTCAAATCAACATCATAAAGACAAAAGTAATTAATACCAGACAGAGCTTGATGACCAATCATTTTAAAGCTTGTCCTATGTTCTGTATCATCTTTTCACCTAACAGAATTAGCAGCTTCCTTTAAAATTTGTCATTTGCCAAAAGCCATCCTAGTGGGAAATGACACAATATACACCCCATTCAGACTTAGTATTAGTACCCCAAACTAACACATAGTCACATACAAGACAAAGTGCTGTCACCATCACACACACTCATATTAGACACGCATGTTAACTGCTCCTTTTCAATATATCGTCTCTAAAAAGATTTAAATTTTAAGTACGATTTTAAACTTAACATTTTCCTCTAGGTTTACCTAATTTTACATGGTATCTTGACCAGTTTCAAATCATGTCTGTTCATTATTCATTTGATTTTTAGAAAAGACAGCTGGGTTGTTTTGGTTCCTTATCATTATTTTTCTTCAGCTTGCTCTAGCAGGCCGATAACAGAAAGAAAGAAAGAAAGACACAGTTACCATCCCTTCCTCCAACTCAGGCAGTCTCTCTCACTATTAACAAATAGTATTTTCCACAGCCTTCTAAGACTGTAACTTAGACAAAATTTAAATTCATTACAATAACCTTTGACCATTCATCTTTGTTATGCAGACCTTTCTTAAATCTACGAAAGCTGTCTTCATCTTTAGTCACCACCATGTCTACTGACCTTCAGGAGTTAAGACTATGTTATAGACATATTAGTTAAAAATCAACACTTCTATACATTTTCTTGCCTATAAGGCAACCAATACATACAAGTTTGCTACTGTCTCCACATCAAATAATGGCAATCCCCTCCTGGTCTCAGCTGCCTCTTGAAAGGCCATTGGCTCTTAAGCTATAATCTCCATCAGGGTGTTGTCCCCCTGGCATAGTTGCAGACACTTGTCATAATGAAAAACAAGCCATACAACCAATGCGGTTTCTTCCTGTGAGTGGTATAGAGGAAACTCACATTTTCTGGGTCAGACTGCCGTAACTCCTCACAGCGCATCTCACCTCTCAATGCTCTGCTGATCCCAGTGGCCTCCAGTAATCAGCCCTCAACTCTCATACCTTTCTCACGTATAACACCTCCATCCGGAGGTGCCCAGTGTTCGTGACCCCCTGCGTTGGGCTGTCCCCTGGCCAGGAAGATAGTCCCGTCATTGAGTAGCCACTCGTACACACTGGTGACCGCTCTTTCCCATCACACAATCAGTTTTCTTCAACAGAACTCAGCTGTTTTCTGGAGCTTAGGAAAGGCACTTTCAAGAGTCACCAGAGCCATTCCGATTGCCTAATAGTGTTCACACAGGGAGACAGGTTAATAACAGCAGTATTTAATCACTTAAATCCATTAACCATCTTAATCATCAACCTAGCTACTTAGATTATACTCAGTGAATTTAGATCAAAGCCATACATTCAGTGTACTGTTACTGTACATCTGTAGCCGTAGCCTTCGGCCCTGTTTCATGGTGGAAACTTAAAGACGTTACTGGTCCTCTATCGTTTAAGATCTGCATCATTATTTTACAGACTTCTTTAAAGTCATTCAGTTTTACATTTAAAACATTCTCAAATACAACTTGCCCACATAATGGCAATGATTTATTTTAACATCTCTGTGTCTGATTTTCAACCGAAACACTGTGCTTTTACTATAAATAGCTTATTACTTATGACACAGGCTCAAATAACAGCTTTTAGCTGACATGATTGAGAGAGACTCTGAGACTTTCAGGACTGGCACACTTTACTCTCATAGACTTCTAACATCAAACTCTATCTACCATCTTTTAACTCTATCCCAGCTTAAGGCATATTTGCCAGAAATTACATGTGTTTCCAAATAAACATTTTTATAGTTGTCTTTTGCCCATATCTCATGGAATTTAGACATTAGAAATTTCCACTCAGATTGAGTCTCTGTCGTACTGGCGGTTTTCAGCCACAGCAGACATCAGATTCAGATAAGCGAGCTGTTTCATTAGAGCCAATAACAAACTTATCTTTTGAAAGCAAAACATCAGCTTCTAGTTCTTTCATGGTCAAAACACTAACAGAACACATTTTACATTTAACAACTGTTAATCCAGTAGCCTATTACTTCTACTTATTTGATCTTAAATACAAATAATTATTCTAGTTCTCAATTACCATAGCTTAATATCTGACTTCAACGTTTTTTCTAGGAGTTTATCACTCTCCAATCGGGATTCACACTAACTTTGACAAGGCTACTCTGCATCTTTTGCAGTTATTATAAATCATCCGTGAGATTTGTCTCTCTATATAACCTGAACCCTTCTTAAAATGTTGAATTAAAACACAATCATCCCTTTAGTTACTTTTATATATTTTGCAACTTTCATCAAACTGTTTCACTGTTTCAAAAAAAATTACTATTATAGATCTTTTCTTCAAAAGGATTCACTTTAAGACTTCAATCTTTTGACCCTGTTTTTATCTCTTATTCTTTCTCAGACGAAAATGTTAATGTCGTCATTTAAACACTGATCTACTTTCAAATCCACATTATTACCAGAAATGTGTCACTATCACATTTTCAAACACCTTCTCGGTGGGCATTTACAGTTACGTGTTAAATGGTCCTGCTGACCACAATTAAAGCACTCTCTGTCGGCTCCAACTTACTGCACATCACTGAAGCAGTGAGTCCCATTCAGGAATGCAAACAGAGCTGATAAGCAGTTCTCTGTATTCTTTTACAATCCACCAGTGGCGGATTCAATCCCAATAGCCGAATCATAATCTTTATCATTATTATTGGCCGCACATCAATTTTCATTAGCTGGATAAGTTGTTTGCACAAAGTTTTCATTTAACTTAAGTCATACTTGTCCAGGGAAATGATCCCTGACCCAGAATTTCCATTATAAAACACATCTTTTGCATCAATTACTTAATATCAACAAATATCCGACATTATACATTATTGATTTCCAGAATCTTTGGTCAAAGTTGTCTTTACATTTGACTAATTTGGTATTATCAGCAACAACACTGATTACAGAACAAGTATACATTTAATGTCCGGAAGCCGGGCTGAATAAGCAAACACTGTTGCTGTACTCCCAGCATAGCTGGACCCTCAGTCACTCCTCAGATATTAAATACAGACATCGTCTATAATCATAAATACCAGGCTATATGCATTTGTTTTTTATAAAACTATAGTTTCCATAAATTCTGTCAGACAATTTAATTTCATCACATATAGGTTTCCACTATATGTCTTCTCAATCTTTCCCTACTTGCCAGTTCCTTCTGTATCCTCTCCTTTCTTTTCTCTACATGCCAGTTCCTTCATTATCTAACCAGTACATGATTGTTTGCTTATAATCCCCACACACATATCTCACACACCAACCTTCTTGTTTTCCCTTCACTTCCCTCTTCCATCAAGTTTCTCACTTACAGTTCCACTCTATTTCTATCACTCTATCACTCTATTTCACACAGACAGCCTTATTGCTGCTTGCTACTTCAATCCTTATCATATACATTTAAGTTCTATAAACATCTAATGTCATGCATCCATTTACTGGATGCATAAGTAAAACCCTATTTCTCTCTGCAGTTCGACTTTTTTTTTCTCTTTTTTTTTCTTCCCCTTTAAGACAACAATCCATTGTTTGTCCACATTGCTTACACACGTTTGAACACAGCCATAACTCTTTGTTTCTCACTGCCCTGTTCAACTGATTCACTCCCTGAGGAAATCATGGTATTTTCTCAGTTTTTTCAATGTCTAACATACATTTTCCCTCATAATGTTTCCTCATTTGATAAAAAACCGGTGTGTCAAATTTGGCAATCTTGCTCTGAGATTTTCCAATACTGGCTGTTTCTGTTACTCTGTGGATTTCTCAGATTCGACGCTGCGTCTATTAATCTTATGGACGTCTCCACCAGATCTGATCCCTTTACCCCCAGACCAGACAGGGCGCACCCAGTGCTTTTCCTGACGGATCGATTAACTCCCAGTAAACTGCTACGTGAGTATCCCTCGATTTGCAAAATCGCCACCCCGTGGCGTGTTTTGCAAATACGCACCTCACGCAGTTAGCCCCACTGCATTAACCCTTGACCCGCCCGTAAGTCTCAACCGACCCCCAATTGACTGCCGTACGAAGCTCACTCGATTTGCAAAATCGCACCCCGTGACGTGTTTTGCAAATACGCACTTTCGCACAGTTTTAGCAGTGTTGTACCGGTGCTCTTGACTTACACCACAGAAACGAACAGACCCAGCCACTATGGTTTTACCCACAATTGAATAATATTTTAACCCAAAATAAAATATTTTAGCCGTCTCTTACCAGAGATGTCTTGGATTGCCACGGGTTCGTTCTCATTTGATTCCAGTGGAGCCCCTCCTGGCCCTGATAGCGGTCGGCCCCTCTCTCTGAAACTTACGAGGTAGAGCTGGAACTGCTCAGTCCAGGTGGCCAAACACCATCCGCTCTCAGGTCCAGAAGGCACTTCCAAGGAATCCCACTCTTCTGACACCAAATTGTTGTGGCAAAAATTCTGTTAAAACATCATCACTGCGTAAGAGACACTCAGAGTCAAATTAATTAAAAAAGAAAAGTATTTATTCTTGCAAGAATAGGCCCAGTCGCCAACACAGCAGTTACCCTGTGAAGTGAGTGACGCACACCAGGAAAACATGAGACAGCCTTTATACTCTTTTCAAGGTTCCTCCTCACAGCAGTTACCCTTTCACCCACTCAGATAAGGTCCCCACTGCTGTTTAGTTTCTACTAAAGACACAACCTGGCCCTGAAATAAACTAGCCAAATCTGACCATTCCTAAGGTCAAGATGTCCTGTCCCATATATTCCTGAAACGTCACGCACAAGCACGTACACACATATACTTTTACACATTGAATAGGTTCAATCCCTTATGATATCTGTTAGGAATAAATGACTATTAAAATTTCTACAACAGTACCATAAAACCGCTTGTTAAAAAAACGCAACTTGATCCTTCAGAATTAGTCAATTACAGGCCGATCTCAAATCTGCCTTTTCTGTCAAAGATATTAGAAAAAGCAGTATCCTCACAACTGTGTTCCTTTCTTGAAAGAAATGATATCTGCGAGGATTTTCAGTCATGATTTAGATCGCACCATATTACTGAGACAGCTCTCAATAGAGTTACAAATGATTTACTTTTATCATCCGATCGTGGTTGTATCTCTCTATTAGTGTTACTTGATCTTAGTGCTGCATTTGACACAATTGACCACAACATTCTTTTAAATAGACTAGAAAACTATGTTGGCATTAGTGGAATTGCACTAGCATGGTTTAAATCATACCTATCTGACCGTTATCAGTTTGTAGCAGTAAATGAAGAGATGTCTTATCAATCACAAGTTCAGTATGGCGTACCACAAGGCTCAGTACTAGGACCGCTGCTGTTCACTCTGTACATGCTACCATTAGGACATATCATTAGGAAACATGGAATTAGCTTTCACTGTTATGCCAATGATACTCAGCTGTATATTTCTTCAAAACCTAACGAAACTTACCAATTCACAAAATTAACGGAATGCATAGCTGATTTAAAAAATTGGATGACAAGTAATTTCCTACTACTAAACTCTGAAAAAACAGAGATTCTAATTTTTGGACAAAAAACTTCCACACGTAATAACCTAGAATACTGTCTAACACTTGATGGCTGCTCTGTTAAGTCTTCGTCGTCGGTTAGGAACCTGGGTTTGCTCTTTGATAGCAATCTTTCATTTGAAAGTCACGTGTCTAGTATCTGTAAAACCGCATTTTTCCATCTTAAAAATATATCTAAATTACGACATATGCTCTCATTAACAAATGCGGAACAATTAGTTCATGCTTTCATGACATCAAGACTAGATTATTGTAATGCTCTACTGGATGGTTGCCCTGCACGCTTAATAAATAAACTACAGCTGGTCCAAAACACTGCAGCTCGAGTTCTTACTAGAACCAGGAAATATGACCATATTAGCCCGGTTCTGTCAACACTGCATTGGCTGCCTATTAAACATCGTATACATTTTAAAATATTGTTGATTACTTACAAAGCACTAAATGGTTTAGCTCCGCAGTACTTGAGCGAGCTCTTAACGCATTATAGTCCTTCACGTCTATTGCGATCTCAAAATCCGGGCCAGTTGATAATACCTAGAATATCAAAATCGACTGCTGGCAGTAGATCCTTTTCCTATTTAGCACCAAAACTTTGGAACAGTCTTCCTACCATTGTCCGGGAAGCAGACACACTCTGTCAGTTCAAAGCTAGACTAAAAACACATCTCTTTGACCTAGCATACACATAATATATTATAGACTTCTATAATTCAATGTTAGGCTGCATAGATTAGGTCAGCCGGAACTGGGAACACTTCCCTTAAATCCTGATGTACTCGTTACATCATCATAAGAAGAATGGCATCTACGCTAATTTTAGTGTCTTTGTTTATCCCGAGGTTTTCCCGCAGCCTACCGGATCCAGGCCATATCCAGATGTGACTAGGAGCTTTGCCTGGACCCGATGACAACGCAGTGCTGAAGTGCCAACTAGCCGCTCCCTATGGAGGATCCCTTTCCCACTCTACAGATAAAACGTTGTGATTCCGGTTCGCGTACCCACCCCGAAGTGATAAAATAAAACAAAATTCTGTATCAAATTACAGTTACTGTAAATCCGGCCTCTAGTTCATAAACGCCAGAGGAGAACTGGCCCCCGACTGAGCCTGGGTTCTCCCAAGGTTTTTTTTTTCTCTCCATTAGGTCACCTGATGGAGTTTTAGGACACCAGTAGGTCACTTGATGGAGTTTTCGGTTCCTTGCCACTGTTGCCTTTGGCTTGCTCAGTCGGGGGTATTCAAATTAATTAACCAAGCATTAATACCATTGATCAGCCCTACCAAACGTGGATGTTTTTTTTTTCCACTAAGAAACAAACATTGTTATGTTATTTGATTGATATTGTGAAGCTGCTTTGATGCAATTTATATTGTGAAAAGCGCTATATAAATACACTTGACTTGACTTGACTTGACTTCTCGAACAGGTGTTTATGTGGCAAGGGTTAGGGTGCGTTTTCAGTGGCTCTGATGTCGGAAGCAAGTGCAAACAACTATGCGAAGTATTACAGCCCACAACAAAACACTTATTTTTCTTAGGAGGCATTTTCTAGAAGGCAGCACAAATCTTCAGAACAGCGGTCCGGCTGTCGTTGAAACAACAATGGAGGATCAGATCACCGAGGGAGGGGTCTGCCTCAACCACACTGTCAATCAAACCCCTTTCCCATGTTCTACGTCACAAAAAAGCTGAATCTTAGAACAGCTCATTCTGAGAGAGTGCATATGAATTATTGAGATTGTAAAAAAAACACTGGGTGTATTTTTATCATTCTAGGGTGGTTTTGCTCACACACTGCCAACACACATTTATGTTCAAACAGCATGTAAAAGTGAATTTTGCATAATAGGTGCCCTTTAAAGTCAAGTATACTTTTGTATTTTTAATTATATTTCTGAGAAGTACATAAAGTATATTACTGAGAAGTGCATAAAAAGTAGACAAAGTATACCTTCTTATTTTTAGTTTAAAAAAAAGTAGGCTATACTAATAGCACACTTGAATAAACACACCTTTTTCGTATGAGGATAGACCTGAAGAGCAGTCAACCAGAACTAGACACAAGTGTTTTCAAATTATGTTTCTGTTTTGTTCGTTTTTAAGGGAAACTGTTGTATTATAAACCAGTCTAATGGTAATATACTCAATTGACCACTAGAGCTTGCACATGGCACTAAAGTACAGATTCGCTTCCCTGCATGCGAGCTCTTTTTCATTAGACAGCTTCACTGAACAACAGAATTACAAGCATCTCCTCCAACATCCGATCACATTTTGGGCGTTAATTAGGAGTGTGAGCCATAGATAAACCAGTAAAAAAAATGCAGACCTCTTTCGCTTCCCCAGTGTCGCAGTGATGGTGGACTATATGGGCATTTCCACGAATGCGGCTCTGCTCTGGCACTTGGAGCGGCGTGACCACCGCACGTCCCACTGACTCACGGGTCTGAGCAGATGTCTGGTCCAGAACCGATATTGAGCCACCTCCTCTGCAAACACAAATGGCTGGTCGTGTCGCGGGAATCTGGAGTGATTTGCACAGATTGAGCTGCAGAATTTTGCACCCCGGAGAGAGGAAAAGAGGATGCTTTTGCACACACGCGTCTGGAGGAATGCGGATCACTAAACTCTCATCTTTAGCAATATTTCTACTTTTATTACACAGCGCACAGGCTTCTGACGGTAAGGCGACCTATCATCTAGCCTATACTAGCGTCTTAAAATACTGTATTTTTCACGCGAGTCTTCAGCTCAAGGCAAAGAGGTGAACATTTTTTTTTGGAAAAAAAAAATTGCCTCAAGCTTGCACATAAATCGACAGATGGCACATGCATTGAAAGTCTGATTATGATTTTTTTTTTTTTTTTTTTTTACATCCAAAACACATCGTATGGAACTTTTACACCATTAGAGCATTGGAACATCTCTTTAAAATGTGGTTAAATGTATGCAGATCTTACTTTTAGCTGTTTTAGATCTTCCTTTTTATTCTACCCATTTTTTAAGCCGTTGCATTACAATATCTACCTCATGTTTTCAAATAATCCATGCTTATTCGTATTGTTAGTGTTTATAATTTGAGACTTTTTTTGTATGCGCTTATTCATTGCATGTGTCTAATAGGCAAAACATGACAATACACTACTTTGACTTTTGTGAACTGTATATGTGTGATGTAATGTGATCAATCGCACGTGAGTGTCCAGCAGTAACGCAGTGAAGTGTGTAGGCGCGCTGATGGATACTGCAGCTCTACACGAGATTGCAGCACTCTATTGTCTTTAAAACACACCTAACATGCTTAAACCAGATCTGTTTCCTGACACAACAGAAAATCATTGCATGCATCATTTAATTGCATGAACTATCTTTAACATACAAGCATCTAATCTTGAGACTATTCATGTTTTGATATGATATGGCACAGTAGGCGTCATAAATCAACCATTGTAAAGGACGATTACAACTGTCCACAGCAGCATTGGCTGATTTTAGATGCTGAGGTTTGCTGGTCCTGAAAATACAGGAAGAGCATCTGCAAATATCCTGTTGTTCTACATTGTGAATTAATGTGTTCTTTAGGTGGGACCAAAATAATCACCTACATTGTGGAGAGCAGTTAACAGTTTAATAATGGCTTAATATTAAAAATGTCTAAATAACATGCAGAAAGGTTGAAAATGCATTTATCTTATTTTTAAAAAAGCCAGTTAAGTGGGTATCTGCTTTAACTGGGTCACTTTGAGATTGAGATTGAGATTCAGTGTTTGACCTGTTTGAATATTTCTTCCAAACATTTATATAGGAGAGACCAGGGTTGGTTGGTACAGGGTTCCAAACAGGGTTGTTTTTGGGTCATAATTTGATGCTGACACAAATTATACCCTCTTGACCCACAATGATTTAATCAAGGTATTAAAAAGTCAAATCTGACGAGGTAAAGACAAATGCTTATTTGATCAGTCAAAAAAACAAAACAGAAACCAAGCCATTTATATGTTTTTATAAGATTTGGAAACCTGTGATAAATTATGATATCTGGATCAATTAATTTAAGAATAGAGTACAAATGAGGATCGATGGTAGATTTGGGGTTTGGTTTATTTGGCATGTGGAGTATAACATAAGAATTATTAATAATTTGTTGCAGATCTAAACATTGATTTTTAAACATTTATTCATTTATTTATTTGTTTGTTTATTTATTTTCTAAGTTACAATTAAAAATGATGTCTTATCTTGAAGGAACACTCCACTTCTTTTGGAAATAGGCTCATTTTCCAACTCCCCTAGAGTTACCATTTTCGAATCCGTTCAGCCGATCTCCGGGTCTCTGACTATTTTCAGGTGCTGCGTAATATCATTGCGGCTGCTGCACCCATGGTACGGCAGCAATGTTCCTTGATTATTACGCAGGAATGAGAGTATAGCTCCTAGCCATATCGGTCTAGAAAATCGCAACTTTTCATTTTCCGTCTGTCTTAGTTCAAGATGTAACTACAGAAGAGGCAAGTTTTAAATGGGAAAAATATCGAAACTCTTTGATCATTTTTTTGAGAAAGAAACTAACGGTGTAATCAGATTCAATGATCTATGCTAAGCTATGCTAAAAGTGCTACCGCCAGACCCGGAGATCGGCTGAATGGATTCAAAAACGGTAAAACTCAAATGTTTAATTCTAGGGAAGTTGGAAAATGAGCCTATTTCAAAAGAAAAGAAAAGTGGAGTGTTCCTTTAAAGGGGTCATATGATGCTTTTTAATGTTTCCTTTTCCTTTACTTTGTAATGTATCTGCATGTGCATGTATAAGATCTGTAAAGTTACAAAGCTCATAGTCTCCCACAAAGAGATTTATTAACAGAGAACACTCATCCAGACTTGCCTAAAATGCCTCAAACAAAGTCCAGATATGACAGAAAACAGCTACGTTATAATGTGAAATATTAGCAAAATGCCCACCCAAAAGGCATATGCAAAAATAAATAACTTAAAACTTCAGTTAATTGTAGTGTAGTCGCCATGTTGCCTAGACAGTGTTTTGATGCGAAAGCACAATCCCTTTGTTTGGCCTTCTGAAAACTGTTAATTAGGAATCAGTGGTACTCTTTCTGTCAACATCTCACTATGGGAAACATCTCTTACTTGGCCATCAGTGAAGCCCTATGCAATCACTCCTATCAGGGCAGCAGAACTGGCCCAAAATGGCATCCTACAGTACATCTCTTCACTTGCGGCATCCAAGCTACAGGCTCTTTTTCAGTACATTTGTTACTTTGGCAGGACTAAACTGTCCAAATAAAAGATTAGCTACCATTTGTCGCAGGGATTCAGGCTGAATAAAGCAAGAAGTGTAGTGAAATGCTTTTCCAAGCAAATAAAATAGATAAAAGGTTAACTTAACAGTTCTTCTTTGAAATCTATTAAGTCCAGAGCACCTTCTTGCACTTGTCCACGGGGATGTGGATTCTGTATTGCAGCTAGGGATCTGCATGTGGTATGCCTGGCATTTCTGGGCCCAGAGCATGCTAAAACAGATATTACAGACACCTGCCAGACAAGGGCAAGGAGGACGAGGAAGATCCGTTTGTTCCCCAAATGGAGTCTGTCCCCTGGTTACCCGACAGGGGTAGATGAATGGCAGATGGCAGCAGGGTGTGAAACTCAGCATGAGGCTTTCCCTTCAGGCGGCAAACCGGTTGGTCATTGACTGGCCTTTAGCTGTTGCATAGATGATCTGATTAAATACTGGGAAAGACCACTGTCATCCAGAGTCCCGGTGTATGGCTTTTCCTCACTAGACATGTCGGCTATGCAGGAGATGGGCTGGTCTCACATGCTGCCAATGGAGGCCTCGTTGGCAGGCCATCTGAATCGTCGTTCGGATTATCCGCGATAATTATTCTTCAGCTCAGACGGGGCATGCTACGTGATCACTCTTCTTTTGGCTTACATCGCTGAGTTAGAGAAGGAGATGTTAGGGGCTTTGTCACAGGGAAAAGCTTGTCACTAAACTGTAGATGAAAATCTGCACCTTGACAGACCTAATTTTGCCTTTCCATGCTGCCTGGCACAGTCCTCAGGGGGGGACTCTGGGACTGGCGCTGGTTGGTCAGAGAGTGCTTTGGCTGAATTTGTCGACGATGGCAGTAAAGGATAAGGCTTACTTCCTTCATCAGCCGGGCCAGCTGTGGCTACAACGCAGCAGGCAATTCGAGGCAAAGAGGGAAGCCTTCAAGTCATTCATGCCTTGCAGAGCCCCCAAACCAATGCAATGACAGGTAACACGTCGTCCTGCTTTTACACAGGGCCCGAGTAGGGGAAATAGATCCTCGCAGGGGAAGTTCCGTATGACCAGGAAAAAGCACCCTCCCTCCTGGCCCCCTTGCCCCATTTATTGCGAGGGACAGAAAGAAACAGCCGATATTTCAAAGAGATAATGCAAAAGTTTGGGAGAGGATTTTCTCCTTCTCAAAGAAGCAGGTGGTACCAGAAGAAGGATCAAAGAAGGTATCCTTAGATAGGATTTTTTCATTAAAAAAAAAGCGTTAGACATACGACTAATTCTGGACCTCATAGTTTTAAACAGATATCTGAGGAAATAAGTTCAGAATGCTGACACTCAAATCCCTGCTTCATTCTGTACAGAGTTGAGATTGGTTCACCTCAATTGATCTAAATGATGCATATTTTCATTTCCAGATCAATCCCCAGCACATACAATATCTGAAGTTTGCATTCAAAGGCAAGATGCATGAGTTTAGGGTTCTCCCATTTGGCCTTTCTCTAGCACCCCACATTTTCACGAAATGTGTGGAAGTGGCATTTATACCATTGGGGCAAAAGGAAAGGCAAAAGATACCGTTCCTTTCCTCAGTACCGGATATTCTTACCTTCCTTCAGGAGATACACGATGAAGGGTAGGCCTTCTCTATGATCAAAGTGTAGCTGGCGGCCATTTCATCATGTAACATGGGATTTAATGGTGAAATGTTTGGTAAGCATCCCGTAAGTACATTCTTGAGGGGTGTGCGCCATCTGAGACCAGTTCTCTGACCTATTTTACCAGCATGGGATCTGTGCTTGGTACTAAAAGCACTCAAGGAAGCCCTGTTTGAACCTTTGAGGAAGCAGATATGAAGATTGTTTCATACAAGACAGCTTTACTGCTTGCTCTGACCTCTATGAAGCAGGTTGGAGAATTACATGCATTTTCAGTTAACCCTGCATGTATTAGGTTCATACAATTTTTTTTCCAGGGTCATCTTGTGACTAAATCCAGCATTTATGCCCAAGATAATCAAGCCTGACTATTCATGTATGGAATATGAGGTTCAAGCCCTTTACAAGCCCTCTGTCAAAATATCCAGGGGAGGAAAATTGGCAGCACTTATGTCAAGTGCGGATATATCTGGATAGGACACAAAATTTTAAACGATCTGAATTTTTTCCTCTTTGTGGGATTTGCAAACTCTCTCTCTCTCTCTCTCTCTCTCTCTCTCTCTCTCTCTCTCTCTCTCTCTCTCTATAAGAAGAAGAAAGAGCCTGCTTTGACCCTGCTAAAGTCCAGGTGCCCTGTGTATAGATTACGGGATGCCTGAGTATTAGGCGTTTTCTATAGGTCCTTCTAAAAAAAATAGCATATTGTGATAAAGTTCATTATTTTCCATAATGTAAGGATAAAAATTAAACTTACATATGTTTTAGATTCATTGCACACCAACTGAAATGTTTCAGGTCTTTTATTGTTTTAATACTGATGATTTTGGCATACAGCTCATGAAAACCCCAAATTCTCAAAAAATTAGCATATCATGAAAAGGTTCTCTAAACGAGCTATTAACCTAATCATCTGAATCAACTAATTAACTCTAAACACCTGCAAAAGATTCCTGAGGCTCTTAAAAACTACCAGCCTATTTCATTACTCAAAACCGCAATCATGGGTAAGACTGCCGACCTGACTGCTGTCCAGAAGGCCATCATTGACACCCTCAAGCAAGAGGGTTGCAATGAATCTAAAATATATGAAAGTTTAATTTTTATCATTACATTATGGAAAATAATGAACTTTATCACAATATGCTAATTTTTTGAGAAAGACCTATACATCCCATAGTGAGATGTCAAAAAAGGCAACCGAAAGAGAACGTTTGGTTATGGTTGTAACTTCGGTTCTCTGAAGAAAATGAGTGAGATAAGTCATCAGAAGGCCCATTATTCTGCTTGGAAGAGCTGTAAAATATGCTATTTTGGGCCAGTACTGCTGTTTATAGGTTGGGGAGGGGCTTCCTGGGAGCGCTGGCCTGATAGGCGAGATTACTTAGGGCGTTTCACTTATCTAAAAAAAAAAGTGGTACAGTATGATATTAGATTATCAAATAATAAATGCTGATAATAAATTAACTCAAAGAATGAATCTAACAAAATCTGTCAAGAATATGTACCAGTCATATTTTACCACCAAGACAACTTATAGAAAATCAAAACCTTAAATGAAAATCAAAAGATAACAAATGTTTATTCGTGTTTCATTCTAAAAAGATTTAGTGGGTTAACAGCTTTTAGCTGATTAGCTCTCTAGGTAGGACCCTAGCATGAAAATCATAATTAGTCCAACCAGTGTGTTCCAGTCCCAAAGCAATGACTTTTGTGAATTTATGATTTTAGTGAATCAGAAACATATATGCAAACAGTGTGGTCAGAGGTAATCCTTTCCCGCTGCTGAACATTTTCACTGTTTCACTGTCACGTGATAATCAGGAAACATAAACGAAGACTCAATTGCAGGAAAACAAAGGAAAGATTTTAATTAACCAACCAAACAAAATACAAAGTACAAACAAAACTCCCACGTGGGGGAAAACCAGAACAAATACTAACAAGGCAAAAGCACTAGGAACAAGAAACAGGAACTAAGACAAACCAGCACCGGACTGAAAACACAAAGGAAGCTATAAAGGAAACACGCACAGGAGGGTAACGAGACAACAGGTGAGGAATGTTAATTACTAAACAGATTACGAGAAGGGAGGAGCTAACAATTAGACAGAGCACATGGCGCAGGAATAATCAGTAGCCATGTGCCCACATGAAACTAGACTAACAAACACGAGACAGACAGGAAATGTCATAGCTCTGTCACCACACAGAACTAGTAACAAAAACATAAGGGACAGAACCATGACAGTTACAGTATAACTAATAAAATTATTTGAAATTAAAACAATGCTTATATACTATACACAAAGTTATATACTACATACAAGTTATACTATATATGTTTTTATGAACTTGAAACTTTATAGTACACAAGCACCAATGGGGTTTGATGAAACCAGTGAGCCTGACCTTGAGCTCAGAGAGAGTACTGCCTAGATTAATTCCTATCAAAGCAACACATGCATTTCTATATTGATGTTCATCCCATAAGTCTGTCTCCCCTTCTGAACTGTCAAACCTCTCCACAGACTTTTATAAACAGCACACTATCCCCCTAGTCACCGCAGGGGTAAATCAGGCTACGCTACTAGTCCCTGTGGCTCAGGAATACTTATCTTTCCCAATATATTTATGTAACCCTAATGTGCTGATGTACAATGCCTCTCTTAAAGTTCTAACTTTGCCCTTTCACATGATGGAGATAAACTGACAGATTGTTGATACTGTTGCTGACAGAAAGGCAACATTATTTATACATCTATATTATTGTAGAGGACTGGTGCAATAGACCCTTTTACAGTTAATAAACATTATGACGTATTTGTGTGGGCGGGCTTAGCTGGAGGCAGAAAGATTCCCCTGAGCACTTCAACAACAAAACATCTACACTTACCTGATTGAGAAACTGAGCGTGTATAATAAAGAGAAACTGAGGGCGTATAAATCCTTAGACGCGTATAACTACATACTGAATGGTCAAGTACAAGACTTAAAATACAAAGATTTAACAGATGAGTTTCGTGTCGTACGATCCGAAGTTCTGCCTAGCCAGCGCCAAGGCCAGAAGACGACCATGTACCAGGCTTGGGTCATTGTAAACAGAAGAAACAACTACATCTTGACGGCGAACTGCACTTGCATGGCTAGGTGAGTGGCTAATATCAGATTAGAAAGCTCACATTTGATATTGAATTTAAATGAAAAAACACTTTTGTTGTTAACAGTTATGTTAGCTAATATTATGTTGTGTTAGTGATGTTGTTGTGTTAGTGATGTTGTTGTGTTAGCTATGCTATGAGATGAGCAACAAGTTATCACTCAGTTTAATTTTCCATCTGACATAAGTCTAGGGTCTTGCTGCAGCCATGCAGCCGCAGTGCTATTTAAGGTGGAGCTGTATGTTAGGATGGGGAGGACCGAGCAGCCAGCAAGCACATCAGGAGAATGTCTCTGGAAACAGACAAAGAGAGAGGTCAAACCAGCCAGTTAGCGAGATCAACTTCCAGAGGCCTAAAAGACAGTTGACAGCAGCAGTTCCAGCCAAAGTCAGGAGGTTCAGTAGCAGTGCTAGAGGCCAGAGATGCACCAGAGTAGATGAGGCTTTGTTACTTTGTCAAGAGAAACAAAGTGATTTAAGATAGAGTTAAGAATTAAGCTGCAATCAGATATAATATTAAAACACTGACAGGGACAATTTTATTGCACAGTAAGTACTATTGTACAGTACTATTACTTAAGAACTGTGACTATATTTTACTGATAATTCTTAAATACATAGAATGGTTTTGAATGCAGGACCTTTACTTGTTGTGGAGTATTGTCTCTGTGTTGTTACTTTTACTAAACCGAATGCTTTACACCCACTTTGCATGTTCATTTAGCTGTATATTCATAAGATGCCAATCATCTAAATGAATGTGTGTTAAATATTGTTGTCCTATGTCATCTTCTAGAGCTCACAGATGAAGACATCCAGGAACTGTATTCGATTGCCCCTGACGTTGCTGTTCTGACCAGCATAGAAAACAGTGACACTGACACAGCGTCTGAGACTGAGCTAGAGCTAGAGCATCCTCCAGAGTTGCCAGAGCCACTCACAGCCTTGTACGACCCCACGCTCAGACAGCACACACATGGGGACATCAGAGATAAATGTGAGGAAGCCTATCTCAACATGAGAAGAAACATCCACCCTGATCAGTGTGAGAAACTTGAGTCCATCTCAAAACTGCAGGCAAAGTCCCAAGACTGGCACACTCACAGGGCAGGCAGAATTACCAGCACAACATTTTATACTGTGTGTAAAGGTGACCATCTGCACAAAACCACCCTGGACAAAATCATGCGCTACCATGACACCAACATACAGGTTCCAGCAGTTGTATGGGGAAAAGACAAGGAGGAAATTGCTCGGGAGTACTACACCAAAAGTGGTCAACAAAACCCATCAAAATGTAAAGGTTAGTTTATGTGGTTTTGTGATTCGACCTGATGAACCGCACCTAGGCGGATCTCCAGATGGAAAAGTTGTGTGCTCCTGCTATGGGGAAGGGGTCTTGGAAATCAAATGCCCATTTAAATACAGGGAAGGCCTACAGAGTGTGACAGCCAGTGAGGATTTCTGCCTTGACCAAACATTCCAACTAAAGAAGACACACCAGTACTACCACCAGGTTCAACTGCACATGTTTGCGTGCAATGTCCAGTACTGTGATTTTGTGGACAACTGAGGAGCTGGTTGTAAATCGCATGCCAAGAGACAAAGAGATCTTGCAGAAGGATTTACCTAAAGCGATGCAATGTTTTGTATCTTTCATTCTGCCAGAACTTCTAAACCACAGCCAAGATCCTGCCCTTAAACAACCAGTACTTTGTAACACCTGTGAAAAGCCAGAGTTTGGTAAAATGATTGAGTGTACCATGTGCAAACACTTCTTTCATTATAGTTGTGCACAATTTAAGAGGAGGCTACAGAACTGGCACTGCAGTTGCTATAGATGAATACACCTAACTCACCTGAGTCTATATTCACGGTTAGCCATGAAGATGTATATGTTTCTATTTCAGCTGGCAATAAGTACTATTTTACAGCTACATGATAGTGAACTGGGCCAAAATACAAACAAAGTTAAACCTTCAATGTGTTGGAAAAGATATTGGGAATGGAAATGTATGTATGAAATGCCATAAAAGGTATTTTAAAGTATATGACTCCTGTAAATGATGTAAATTAAGAGTGACATTACAGTAAAATTTAGTATTAAGTAAGATGATAATATTTTCTAGAAATACAAATTCTGAACACTGCAAATTACTTATAAATTTGCTGTATTTAATTATTCTTTCTTACCAGGTTCTTAAAAATTCCAGTCACAATTAATCACAACAATGTATATACAGTCACAGATGATTCACAATTAATCAATAGTTTAGAAAAACAATTAAATTATCAAAGTAACACACTAGAGTGAAAAGCATATAAATTGTCAGTACATTGTTGTACACACAAGCGCCTTTCACACAGCGCGATGATCCCGGCAAATTGCCGTCAAATTGCCAGAACGCCTTCTGTGTGAACGCAAACACGACCCGGGCTTGATACCGGCATCGATACCGGGTTGAGGACCTGGTAACATTGCCGGAATCAGTCACGGAACGCGCGTTACACGACACGTCTCATCCTGACGTCATGTGTCTTTACGGGATCTTTACGGGATGTGTGTGAACGCACTCACAGATCCCGGAAAATCATTGGCAGTGTGAATGGACCAAAATCAAACAATCCCGGGTCACATTATCCGTGTATTTTCCGGAATCTCTGTGTGAAAGGGGCTACAGACACACACCAACAACACAGACATTTCATACATGACATACTCTCTCTTTTCTGGGCTCCACAGATTTACACAAATTGGTAAGAGCACCACACACAATCACCATGTCATTCAAAAGGCTAACTTGGGAAAATGGAATAACAGAATGCAAAATTTTGAAACTCTTCCATCTGCTTATAACTCTCTCTACATGCATTCTCACACGCGACAGTTGTCTGGATAAATCTACTTCGCATGCAGGTAACTGACTCTTTCCTTTGGTGAAATTTGGTATACTCAAAGTGGCACCATAAGCAGCAAGTTCATCCCTGATCAAAAAACCCTGTCTGCTAAGATTTCATCTTTTGGCTCTAACAATCCTGATTTAACCCTCTGGGGACTAAGCTCTTTTTGGTCCGTTTTCTCTATTTTTACATTTAGGGTTATAAACTATATGTAATGGAGATGGAACACTGGTATTTGGTATCTATGGATTCAGAAGACCCTAAGCTAACATAAGCATGCATGTAATATGTTTATAAAGTATAAACTAGAGAATTTCAAAAACGGAAATTCGATTTTTTGGCATTTATTTCTGAAAATCACACATCACTCAACCAATTTTTGAACTAAAAATATATTTGTCAAAGCCTTTGCTTGACAGACATGTGTAATTGTTAAATAAAATGTGTAAAGAACAATGACATTTTCAACTTTATTTACAAATAGTCCCAGGCGTTTTTCATAGGAATGCTTCGAATTTTCTAAGCAATGCTTTCTCCTCGTCACTCTCCAGTAATTGTTCCAGAGCTTGTTCCTCCGTAAATCGTTTACTGCTTGCCATCATAAAAGTGCTAAAACAATATATAATGCTATAATTGCATGTGTATATATATTATAACTGTTCTGTCTCTCTCTCATATCTCTGTGCACTCTCGTAAATCCTTGTTTATACTGGACGCGTCCGTTCGCTTTGCGTAATAGTATATAGTTCTTATGTTTACAAAAGAGCCGAGACACACAGAAACCGTATTACATGTTTTTTACTGAACTTTTCTTTTTTTTCACACCCACGCATGCGCACCATAAACATCGCGCAGCTGATTCTATAACAACCAACACAGCTAGTTTACTTCATAATAGTAGCCCCCTTGTTATTTTCCTAGCAGTGTGTAAATCAATGATTTTAGTTAATTATGTGAACACAACATTTCCCCCTCCCTCCCAAGAACTAAACTTATGCATAACTGAGTCCTTGCCAAAACAATTGAACAGTCCAATACCTAGTGCAAGGTCTACACTGTCACTCTGTGACAAAGTCCTTTAAGTAAGCAGGGCGGACCCTGGCCCTTACGGGTCGGCCCTCCTCAACCTCAGGCTGCGGCCATTCCAGAACCGCTGGGCAGTTCCCCATAGCTGGACTTGTGGCACAGCCCAGCCCTGGCTCTGACTGACGGCCAGGGGAAAGCAGGTGAGATTGCAGGTCAGGGCCAGGTTGCTGGGGCGCTGGTGACGGTGCGGCCTGAGGAGTATGGGAAGCCTGCTGTGGCCCTGTACATATCGGCACCGGTGGAGGAGGGGCCGATGGCAGTGGAGCCACCATTTCCTCACCTGGGTTCCGCACTTTCCTCAGTCTTTTAGCATGCCATCGTGATCCGTCACTAAGCATGAATGTGGCTGGGCCCAGCTGGCGGTGCACCTGACAGGGCTGGCTCCAGTATGAAGCCATCTTGTTGCCCTGATGCGGCCTACGTGCTCGAACCCAGTCATCTGCGGTAATAGCCGTGGCCTTGACCCTGTGTTTCTGGTCAAAATACTGTCGCATCCGTTGCTAGTGTCTGTTTACAGCGGCTTTGGTCTGAGCCTGAGAGCTGCCGGCTGTAGGCACTGCCATGCCTTGTGCCTTAAGTCTGTCCAGTGGCAGTTCCATCTCCTGGCCCAGCATAAGGAGTGCTGGAGAGGCCCCGGTTGTAGCGTGTTGGCTGGCCCTGTAGTGCATTAAGGTTTGGTTGAGTGCTGTCCGGAATGTACACCCCTGAGCCAGGTTGGCCTGGACGCCATTCTTTAGGCTCTGGTTGAACCGCTCCACACCGCCATTTGCTTGTGGATTGTAGTATGCTGTGCGGATGTGTTTAATTCCCCTATCACTGAGGAACTGAGAAAAGTCTGCAGAGATGAACTGGGGTTCATTATCTGTCGTGATGGTGCGAGGCATGCCCCAACGTGCGAACAAGACTTCTAGAATGTCTGTGATTACCTGGGTTGTGACAGTTCCAGCCGGAACCACTTCAGGCCATTTCGAATGGAGGTCGTACAGCACCACAAGGTAACGCTGATGATGGGGAATTTCACGGCCGTGGAAATCTCCACAGATGTCAAGCTGGAGATGTTCCCATGGGCGGGACGGGCATGGAACCGGCTGTAGAGGGGTTGGCACTGGAGGTCCAGTTTTCCCACTAAGGAGGCATGGCACACAATCTTTAACGAGGGCTTCAATATCGCGATCGATGCCTGGCCACCAGATTAGATCTCGGCATCGCTGTTTGAGTTTAACAATGCCTAGGTGCCCCTCGTGTGCCATGGATAGCACGCGGGCCCGCAGGCTACAGGGCACCATGTGCACAAGCCCCTAGAGACACAAACATCACCCCAACATGAAAGTTCATCACGCACCCTTGTGAATGGCATGAGCTCGTCACAAACCTTTGCTGGCCATTCAGAGCGAATGTACGTGCGTAGCAAGGACAGTGTGGGGTCACGCTCTGACACATGCTGCAACTCCTCCAATGACACGGCCGACTGCAAGGGCGTGTGAAGCATGTGAATTAATTCAGTCTCTGTGTCCTCGTCAGGGGAGACCATGGGTGTGGGGTCATCGATGGAACGAGAGAGTAAGTCGGCGACTACATTGTCCCTTCTGGGGGTAAATTTCAGTACATAGTCATATTGCCTCAGCCTTTCCCCCCATCTGTGCAGGCCCAGGGGTTTATGACCGGATCCAGATGCCGTCAGTAATGCGGTCAGGGCCTGATGGTCAGTCCTGAGGGTGAAACGCCGTCCGTAGAGGTAAAGGTGCCACCTCTCTGAAGCCCAAACACAGGCAAGCGCCTCACGTTCACCCACAGAGTAGCGCTGTTCTGTTGGTGTTAATGCCCTGGAGGCGAAGGCTATAGGTCTCTCCACCCCGTCCTGTACCTGTGAAAGGACTGCACCAATAGCCCGATCTCAAGCATTACAGGTGACTAGAGTCAGGCATTCAGGGTTGAAGTGGGCTAGTACAGGAGGTGTTGTGAGCTGGGCTTTCAGTGTTTGTACGGCCTCAGAACATGCTGTAGTCCAGTGCCGTTGCTCTTATTTTTTAAGCAGCTGGCGGAGGGGTGCAGTGGTCTGTGAGTAGTGGGGCAGGAAACGGAGGTAGTAGGCCGTCATGCCTAAAAATGAGGCCACTTGAGAGGCTGAGGTCGGCTCTGGAATCGTGTGTATGGCATCGACATTGGACTGTAGAGGGGAAATCCCTTTGGCTGACAAGCGGAACCCAAAAAAGTCGATGGCTGGGGCAGCGAAGCAGCATTTTTCTGGGTTCAGAGTCAGATTGTTCTGAAGAAGGGCTTGAGCCACCCTCTGGAAGTGCTTGTTGTGTGTCTCGATGTCTTGGGCATGAATAACAATGTCATCCAGAAAGACCGCTACCCCAGGGATGCCGGCCAGTATGTGAACAGGTCCAGGCCTAGAGGGTTGGCTCCCCTCCTCGCAATGTGAAAGGGAAAAGATGGTAGGTGCTTGGAGCCATAGTGGACCGGCACGTGGAGCACACCTAGAATGTAAATCCTGGAGCTGTCATAGCCACATAGAGCGGTGGCAGGATGATCTAATGGCAGGTGAGAGAAAAACTTAAAGTGCTTGAATTTAGGAGTGATGCAGCCGCACCAGTGTCCATTAATAAGGGTAAGGTTACCTCGGCTAACTGGACGGTACATGTTTTGAACTCCACCTGACCAGCAGTCACATTTCTGATCTCTTTATAGTTGTGCTGAGCTGGTGGAGGTCCAGTGTGTTATGGGAGCGTGGCCGGGGCTGAACGGCACATCTTGGCAAAATGGTTTTGCTTCAGACAGTTTCTACATTGTTGTCCTTTGGCAGGACAATGCTGTGGCTTAGAATTGTGTGATTTAGAAACACAGTTACCACATACCTCTGCAGTTCGCCTAATGTTCTGTCTCTGCTTGAATTGTACTGGGAAACCCTGCTCTGAACCCCGACTGTCATTGGCGGAGTGCATGCTGGTGTGATTGGCAGGCTGTAACTGCTCTGTAGCTCTGTCCGCGAGTGGCCACGCGCCTGCTAGCTGAGACGTGCATTTCATGGCTGTCTCGATCTGCAGTGCTATCTCCACAGCTCTGCTTAAAGTCAAATCATCCGCTTCTAGTAACAGCTTTTCTCTTGTTTTCTCACACGATGTCCCCTCAATGAACTGGTCCCGAAGTATTTGATCTTGCAAAGCCCCATAATCACACAATTGCGCCATGTCTTTCAAGTTTGTCACGTAGCTTCGAACAGACTCACCGGGTCGTTGCAGGCGCTTCCGAAGTTTATACCAACGGAGTAAAGTCCTTTGGTGGCCAGTGAAATGGGTCGTCAAGAGGGTAACTGCAGCATCATAGTCGTTAGGCGTCCCAAGATTGCGAAAAATGCGTTCCTCCTCCACTCCCAGACAATGGCGGAGGAGCGCCATTTTCCTCTTATCGGTAATGTCATCCAAACCTAAAGCGTCCAGGTAGACAGTGAAACTCTCCAGCCAGTTTGCCCATGGAACTGGAGGATCTCCGGGGACGGCGAGAAAGTGTGCAGGTGGGGGTAAACCAAATTCAGCCATCCTCGTCGCCAATCTTATGTTTACAAAAGAGCCGAGACACACAGAAACTGTATTCCATGTTTTTTACTGAACTTTTCTTTTTTTTTTTCACACCCACGCATGCGCACCATAAACATAGCGCAGCTGATTCTATAACAACCAACACAGCTAGTTCACTTCATAATAGTAGCCCCCTTGTTATTTTCCTAGCAGTGTGTAAATAAATGATTTGAGTTAATTATGTGAACACAACAATAGTACCACCCCTTGCAAGGCTACAGAGTCCTCCGATTTGCTAGAATACATCATGGTAACCTTCCTCTAATTGGGTAAGAAAAATAGTCCTCCATCGGCAATTTTTCCATTGGTTGTTGCTTGTGAATCTGCCAAACAACATCAATTTCATTGGCCTTTGACGTAGTGGTATTGCGCAACAAGGAAGTGTGTATACTAGCCGGGTAAGTTATCACTGTTTTCAGCGGAATCTGAGGAAGACGGCAAAAAAGACACCTCTCTATCATTAATAGTTTTTAAGATAATTACACATTTGTAAAAGTATGCCATTTTGGGCGGTACCGCCCAATCCGTCCCCAGAGAGTTAAGTGTTATCTGCTTATCTGACACTCTCCCACCCCAGCCCGTGGACAGAAATGAAACTGCCCTAGCAGGTGTTATTCTCACCAGGTACTTAACAGTGTTGTGATGCTTGTAATTGGACCAGGTTTGAGCTCTGGCAGTCAAATTAGTAGGTCTCTCTATGAATATCTCAGTACAGTCAATTATACACCTGCATCTCTTGAAATGTCGCCTGAAACTTTTGGGCATACTTTTAAGGACAGCACCTTTACTTGGTCATTTAATAATAGACTTCAATATGTCTGCCATTACAGGCAACCAGGACCTTAGAATGTTTGATACTGTGCTTTCAGAAACTTTTAACCTAAATGCAATATCTCTGTTACTGAGCCCCAATCTCAGTTTCATAAGGATGACTAATAGATTATCTTCCAGCATGAGACTTTCAGTTCGCTTCTGCACACTCTTTAATTTTTGACACTAACCAACTGAAGATGACTAAAGTTAGCCCAGTGAGAAACAGAAAATGGGCAGCACTGTTTTTGATCGTGGAGAATGAGAAGCGTGATTTCTGAAGCCCCTCTTTCAGTCTTTCATTCTCCTCTTTAAGTTTGTAAAAGTCTTTTCTTAAGTTGACATATTCAGTGTTGAGTTGATCAAACTTCTCACTGAGACTCATGTATGTTGCTTCAGGGACCATAGCCTCAGCTTCTTCCACTAGTTCCTCTGGTGTCATTGGATCATCATTAGCTGGAAGATATTTGTGAAAGACAAGTGACAAAGCAGTTTGATAAATGTATGTATGACAAAAACAAAAACTTGTACTGTGCATAAACATTTTGAATGTTCTTACCATGGCAAGGTGCCTCTTGCTCCACTGTCGAACATTCCCTTTTCCTCTTCCTTTTCAGCCTTAGAAAAGCAGAACAAAACAGAGATTTTAGTGAGGAAGACTGCACACACGAGTTACAGCCTATGGTAACACTCACCTAGCCACATTTAGAAGACTCAATTTCACTTACCTCTCCAGCTTTTCCGCAGGTCTGTCATTCAGCTGTTTATAGGAAAACACAGAGGGGATGAAGTCAGGGCTGTCTTCATCCATAGAAGCCTCTCCTACAAAATAAGAAGAAGCAATTAAAGCTAATGTCAGCCTACCTTACAATGTAGTTAGTTAGCTAGCTAACGTTACCCTTTTGGTTGGCTACTAACAGTGACGAACGTTAGCAAATTACTATTACTACAAATATAAATAAATAAAAAAAACTACTAAAAAAACTACTAAAAAAAACTACTTGAACACACGCCTGTACATGACACGGGCCTTCTCACTGTATCCTCTCCCTTTCTACAATTGCAACACCTGCACCATTTGAAAGGGAGACGACACCAACAGTGTAGCTAACTGCTAGTTGTGCTACGAACAAAGTTAGCTAACTATGACCTAAAAAAGTCATGTAGCATTATGAAAAAACTGTAGATAACGTTACTTAACCAAGCCATAATCCATAAGGTACCAACGAAAAGTTTATTTACATTAACTTACCTGATATGAAGTGTGCGCTGCATACGCGAGCATTTCTGGTGATCGTTTCTGTCCAGTCCGCTCGTTTTATTACGTTTAAGTACAGCTGTCGTCGTTTTTTTTTTTTGTCTGGCAGTGGCAGCAGGTATACGATAAAATTTAAAATTGCCTGTACTCCGTCCATTCTGGCAACCAACAACACAACAAGACAACATTTTAAGTTCCTTGTGTAGCCAACCCTGTGCTGGTTTGTATTAGCTGCCTCCAGTTGTCCGTTTGTTTTGCCTCTAGCTAGCGCTGTGACGTAATTGTGACGTTGGCGCAAAAGGGGTCTATAAGTTGTGGCTGAATAGGACAGAGATCTAAAATACTATTTTTAAAAGGCTAGAAAATGACATTTAGGCTGTGTGTCCACCAAAGCGTTTTTTTCACGCTGGCATATTTTTCCAATTGTTTTAATGGGAGTGTAATGATGGTTCTTTGTGGAGGGATGAAAGAAGACAAGGGTCGGCGTGACGGGGCTCGAACAATTTATTCCAACAATGAAAAACAAAGAAAAGGTGCGCCAAGTGCGCGAACGGTGAAACAAAAATAAAGAATCTTCCAGCACAACAGTTATTTTCTCAGGCAGCAGCTTGTTTGTTCAGTGTTCAGAGCCCCAGTCCTTCTCTCTCTCTCTCTCCTCTGGGCCAGACGGTTTATATGCGGTCTCCCCATGCCAATTACTGCAATCAGACACCGGTGTTCGTCATTTTGCACTTGACCTACTTACTTACCGCTCGTCTCCACCCTCGCTCCCCCACTGCAAACTCCGCGAAACCACGCCCCCCTCATCACATACCCCCACCGCCCGACTCAGGCCGGGGAGACATCCGGCCTGCAGCCTCCCCCCCCCCCTCCTCCTGGAGAGGAAGTCAGCCACAGCCATCTGCGCCCCCGGCCTGTGGACCACCTGAAATTTAAAGGGTTGTAACGCCAGATACCAACGGGTGATCCGCGCGTTGGTATCTTTCATGCGGTGGAGCCACTGGAGGGGAGCGTGGTCCGAACAGAGGGTGAATTCCCGTCCCAAGAGATAATAGCGGAGGGTGAGAACGGCCCATCTGATAGCCAGACATTCTTTTTCAACGGTGCTGTACCTAGTCTCTCTCTTAGAGAGCTTACGGCTAATGTACAGCACCGGCCGCTCTTCACCCTCTATCTCCTGGGACAGGACAGCACCCACTCCCCTGTCCAAGGCGTCTGTCTGCAGAATAAACGGGAGAGAAAAGTTAGGAGCCTGTAAGAGCGGCCCGCCACACAGAGCAGCCTTAATCTGGGTAAAGGCCTGCTGACACCGTTCCGTCCACTGGACAGTATCTGGTGCCACCTTTCTAGTTAGATCAGTCAGCGGGCTAGCGAGGTCCGAATAATTAGGCACAAACCTTCTATAATATCCCGCTAGCCCCAGGAACTGTCTAACCTCCTTTTTGGACTTAGGTCTCGGACAGGTAGCAATTGCTGCAGTCTTATCAATTTGGGGACGCACCTGTCCATGACCCAAGTGGAAGCCCAGATACCTAACCTCCACACGCCCAATCGCACATTTCTTCGGGTTGGCCGTGAGCCCGGCCCTTCGCAGCGTACTGAGGACAGCCCGCAAATGCTGCATATGACGCTGCCAATCATTACTGTAAATGATAATATCATCCAAGTAAGCAGCGGCATATGCAGCATGCGGCCGGAGAATTCTGTCCATCAGGCGCTGGAAGGTTGCCGGAGCCCCGAACAAGCCAAAAGGAAGAGTGACAAATTGGTGTAATCCAAACGGCGTTGTGAAGGCAGTTTTTTCTTTAGACATTGGAGATAAGGGGATCTGCCAGTATCCCTTCGTCAAATCCAGTGTCGAATAAAATCGAGCGGTGCCGAGCCGATCAAGCAACTCGTCAACCCGAGGCATTGGATACGCGTCGAACTTCGACACAGCATTCACCTTGCGATAATCCACACAGAACCGGACGGAGCCGTCAGGTTTTGGTACCAAAACTATCGGGCTTGCCCAGTCACTGTTGGATTCTTCTATTACCCCCATGTCTAGCATAGCCTTCAATTCTTCCTGAACTACTTTCTTTTTATGTTCAGGTAAGCGATAAGGCCGGTTGCGCACTATTACACCCGGCTCGGTCTCAACGTGGTGCTGAATAAGGTCGGTTCGGCCGGGCAGGGGCGAGAACACATCAGCAAACTCTGTTTGTAAATTGCGCACATCAGTGAGTTGGAACGGTGAGAGGTGGTCTCCGCCAGGTGCCAGAGCGAGTGATTGAGATTTTGAATTCGCCTCTGGACCAAGATCCTCCTCCCTACTCACTACCGTTGCCAACATCACTGATTCCGCCTCATTCCATTTTTTAAGGAGATTGAGGTGGTAAACCTGATGTGCCCCACCCCTATCCGTACGAACGACTTCATAGTTGAGGTCCCCAATTCGCCGTGTGACCTCAAAGGGTCCTTGCCACTTTGCGAGTAATTTCGAACTAGACGTGGGGAGTAACACAAGTACTTTATCTCCCGGTGCAAATTTGCGTAGTCTAGCCCCCCTGTTGTACAGCCGACTTTGTTTGTCCTGAGCCTGTAACAAGTTCTCCATAGACAGCCGCCCCAAAGTGTGGAGTTTTGTTCTCAGGTCCATGACATATTGAATTTCATTTTTGCTATTCGAAGGTCCGTCCTCCCAAGTTTCCCTAAGTACGTCCAGCACCCCACGGGGCTGACGTCCATAAAGAAGCTCGAAGGGGGAAAACCCTGTGGAGGCTTGGGGGACCTCGCGTACAGCAAACAAGAGGGGTTCTAGCCACCTATCCCAATTTTTGGCGTCTTCCTGGACGAACTTTCGAATCATTGACTTCAACGTGCGATTAAAGCGTTCGACCAGTCCGTCTGTTTGTGGGTGATAGACGCTGGTGCGGACCGATTTAATGCCCAACAATTCGTAAAGCTCGCGAATAGTACGTGACATAAACGCCGTGCCTTGGTCGGTGAGAATCTCCTTTGGGATTCCCACCCGGGAGATTAACTGAAACAGTGCGCTCGCTACACTCTTGGCTGAAATGTTGCGAAGCGGCACTGCTTCCGGATATCGTGTTGCATAATCCACTAGGACTAATGCAAAACGATGTCCCCGTGCGGATCGTTCTAATGGCCCGATGAGGTCCATGCCAATTCTTTCGAAGGGGACCTCCACTAAAGGAAGGGGGCACAATGGTGCTTTTGGGTTGGCCAGTGGGTTTACCAACTGACATTCACGACAAGACGCGCACCACTTGCGCACATTCTCGTGAATGCCCGGCCAAAAAAAACGGGTCATTAGACGATTTAGTGTTGCCGTTTGCCCTAAATGTCCAGCCATAGGATTACAATGAGCCGCCTGGAAAAGCATTTCCCGACGGCTTTTCGGAACTAACAACTGAGTTGTATCATGCTTTGTCTGGGCGTCCTGGGTCACCCGATACAACTTATCTTTTATAATTGTAAAATAAGGATATGACAGAGGTCGGTCGGGATGGAGAGGCTGTCCGTCGATTGTGCGGACCTGATCAAAGGCATTTTTAAGCGTTTCATCTCGGGACTGCTCCAGAGGAAAGTCATCACGCTCCGAAAGATCCTGTCTTTCAATAGCGTTCCGATCCTCTGGTGCAGGTCCCGATGGTCCCGGCACAGCCTCTCCTACCTGAGCGACCGCTCCCTTCCCTCGCTTTCTTTTAATCCCAGAAACACCCGCACATAAATGCCCCAATAAAGCTTTAAACCCCGGCCAATTGGTTCCCAAAATTAGCGGGTGCCGGAGGTGCTGACTTACGGCTACCTCTACACTATGCTTTTGGCCCCTAAATTGGAATGTGACTGGCACTAAGGGATATTCGACCACTTCCCCGTGTACACACCTTATCTTAACCATGCGGCTATTATCTAATGCCTCAGGTTGAATCAGATTTTGGTGGATGGAGGTTTGGTTACAGCCTGAATCCACCAAAGCCTGAAAAGTACCCCCCTTTATACTCACTGGTATTTGGTACAACCCAGCCTGATCGGGGGCGGCCTGCGGCGTGTCAGGGACCCTTACCAGAGTCCCCACCTCCATCACTGGACAGTGGTCGACAAAATGCCCCGGGTCCCCGCAACGCCAACAGGCCGGCCCAGACCTTCCCGCCACCCCAGTGGAAGTGGGTCAAGTGGTTGGCGTGGGGAGAGCGCGGGAGCCCGGAGGGAAGAGAACCCCGACGCAGAGGCGGGTCCTTTAGGCGGTGCTCAGGGCGCGGGAGCAGGCTCTGTCCCGACGCTGGTCCTCCACCGGGGCGCCGGCCTAGGAGGGAAACCACCACGGGACCTAGGGAGAGGGACAGGGCGAGACAACACAGAGAAAGGGGAAAGAGAGGGAGAGGAGAGAGAGAGAGAAGCTGCTTGCAGGGGTTCGCCGACCCCTGGGCACCCGACCATCTGGTCCTCCGCCAACTAGATGGCCTGGTTCAGCGACGTCGGGCGGTGGCACTGGACCCACTGCGCGGTCCTCCGGGGCAACCGCGCCACGAACTGCTCCAGTACCACCTGGTCGATGATTGCCTCGACGTCACGTTCCTGGGCCATCAACCATTTGCGGCACGCGTTCCGGAGCTGCTGCGCGAAGACGAAGGGCCGACCGGACTCCCCTAGCTCCAGGGTCCGGAAACGCTGCCTGCTTTGCTCGGGGGTAGGCCGACCCGCTGCAGGATGGCGCGCTTGAGATCTTGATAGACCAGGAGGTTCGGGACTGGCAACTGCTATGCGGCGATCTGTGCCTCTCCGGACAACAGCGGGATCAACCGCACCGGCCAGTCCCCGGGCGGCCAGCTCCAGGCCTCGGCCGTCCTCTCGAAGAGCTCAAGGAAGGCTTCCGGGTCGTCCTGCGGGCCCATTTTATGGAGTGGAACAGTCTGGGCCGAGGCTGAAGCTGGCGTTGATGGTCTGGCCCGTTCCTCCCGGTCCATCCAGCTCCGGCACAGCTCGCGGTCCTCCTGCTGGGCTCGGAGGAGCGCCTCGAACCGACGCTCCTGTTCCTCCTTCACGGCCAGTAGGGCACGATGTTGTTCCTGATGCAGACCCGCGAGCGCGTGGATGACATCCGCAAATGGGGACGGAGGCTGTCTGGCGGCGGCTTCTTCTTCCATCCCGGGTTTTGGCACCAGTGTAATGATGGTTCTTTGTGGAGGGATGAAAGAAGACAAGGGTCGGCGTGACGGGGCTCGAACAATTTATTCCAACAATGAAAAACAAAGAAAAGGTGCGCCAAGTGCGCGAACGGTGAAACAAAAATAAAGTATCTTCCAGCACAACAGTTATTTTCTCAGGCAGCAGCTTGTTTGTTCAGTGTTCAGAGCCCCAGTCCTTCTCTCTCTCTCTCTCCTCTGGGCCAGACGGTTTATATGCGGTCTCCCCACGCCAATTACTGCAATCAGACACAGGTGTTCGTCATTTTGCACTTGACCTACTTACTTACCGCTCGGCTCCACCCTCGCTCCCCCACTGCAAACTCCGCGAAACCACGCCCCCCTCATCACAGGGAGCGATGCATTTTTTTAAATGCCATGAGCGTAAAGGCGCTGAGCGTTTTTTTCACCAAAGCGCTTTTTCACCAACGCGTCCACCAAAGCGTTTTTAGCCAGCTGAAAACGCTAGACGCTCTGCTGAAAATGCCTAGCTGTGGGCGCTTGAGAGCGTTTTGGCAGAGCTGCATTTTTTTCAGTTGAGACAATTCGTTGCTATGATACAGAATATTCACAGCACAGTTTACTTGTAACTGATTTTGCAGATAATTTGTTTCATTCTAAAAAAATATTTCCCATCCATTTTGTTTGGTTAGCTTTGCTGGTTGACGTCGTTGTACAGAAAGTATGTTGTGACAGTTGGTCGGTGTGGTTTTTGTCCCGCCCCTCCTCCACTGTGATTGGACGGTTGGTTAAAAGTGACAGTGATGAGCGCTGCGTTTTATCCAAAAGTTGAACATTTTTCAACTCTCGGCGACCAGTAAAAACGCTGAAAGCTCAGCGCTTGAGCGTTAAATACACGCTCAGCGCCTCGTTACGCTCATGGCGTTTGAAAAACGCGCCGCTCCAATTGAAAACAATTGAAAACATACGCCAGGTGCGTGGAAAAACGCTTTGGTGGACACACTGCCTAAAGCGCAGAGCGCCTGCCGTTTTTTACTGGTCGCTGAGAGTTGAAGAATGTTCAACTTTAGGTAAAGCGCAGCGCTCATCACTGTCACTTTTTACCCAGCCGTCCAATCACAGTGGAGAAGGGGTGGGACTAATACCACACCGACCAACCGCCACTTTCTGCTTGTACAACGTCAACAGATGAAAACAATTATAATAACGGAACAAAATAATTTAAAACAAGAGCCAGAGAAAATCCGTTACATTGTATCGACATTTTAATATAGAATCAACACAGAAACAAAATATGTGTGAAATGAGATACGAGTAACACTTTCGCGGATATTCGTATCATAACAAGCAAAGCGTCTCAACTGAAAAAAATGTTGCGCTGGCAAGTGCTCTCAAGCGCCCACAGCTAGGCGTTTTCAGCAGGCTAAAAACGCTTTGGTGGGCACGCAGCCTTAGTGATAGACTGATATTTCAGTCAAACTGCTAGATGAGAACCATGTCTGCTTTACAGATATTATACATACATATTTTCAGACAGTTTTTCTTCTCAAGAATGATTAGATATTTTCCTCATAGATATATATATATATATATATATATATATATATATATAGAGAGAGAGAGAGAGAGAGAGAGAGACAGAGAGAGAGAGAGAGAGAGCGCAATGTAAACTCTCAGGTTGTATGAAAGCACCAATTTTTTAGTGTACCTACACAGATTGAAGACAGATTCTCATTGGGTTACTAACATAGGGTGACCAAACGTCCGGTTCCATAACCTGTTATAACAGAGATTGAGGCTCTACTGGCCAATCCAATTTAATAAAATAATAAGCAGTGGCAAAGCATGACACGCACAGAGAAAGTGAGTTGAAATGAGCGACCATCTGCATCTCTCACATCCTAACACTAACGCCTCAACTGTGTACCAGCACATCCAACTCGCTCCTCCTTTCATGGATACGAATTCCAACAAGACAGATAGATGGGCTACATTTCATCTAATCCCATGAAGCTTTTTTGCCTGCCCATGAAAAGCAATTAAACTTGCTCCTCCTGTTAGGACTTCACAAAGGACCAAAGGAAATTGTCTTCATAGAGTAGAGAAGAAAAAAAAGGTACATGCAGAAATATATCCGGCACTCTTCCCTGAGAATGAAAATGAGCGTACCAAACACTCTGTAATCACTTTAAATTGTCACAGATAATCCCATTTCAAAGCAACATTCTCCACATAAACCTGTTGAGCAGAAGCTGTTAGTATAGGGTGACCATATTTTGATTACCGAAAACCAGGACACTCGGCCCGGCAATGAGATACTCAAATGATACTCAAAGTTTACTCAAAGATGCCTTATTAATTTCAATACATTTAAAGTAGGCTATACCTCCTCTGTATGAATAGAAAATTGTTATATTAGAAAATACTATCTATAACCAAAGATACAAATTCAGATAGGCTTCTCAGAGGTTACTCAACATGTTTTATTATGAAAAGTTTCAAGAATAATGAATGAAATAATGATAGAAAAAATGTCTCTTCTGTATTAGAAAAACAAATAATAAATAACAACATAAAAAACCCTCACAAACTTACAAAAACTCCCTCTTTATCCTGTTTTTCTTCCTCATCCTCGTTTGCCCATCTATATTTTGCTGTAGAGCTGATCTTTCCCAGCAGTTTTTTGTTGCTTAACAAATAAGCATGAACGTCTAATGGCCCAATGAAAAATAATGAAAACCAGGACATTTTCATCACTTTATAAAAAACAGCCAGGACGGCCAGGACAGGACGTGAAAACAGGACATGTCCTGGGAAAACCTATATTACTATGCAAACTAATGAATTTATTAGAGATAGGGGTGACAGGACGATCCATGATTTAATGGAATTATATTTGTTACTGAAAAATGCAAATTAATCAATGTTTTCAGGATATATCACAGGGTTGTGTTATTGTGCGTCATGCAGATACAAAGGCACAGTCTACCCAGAAATGAAACGGTCGGTCAGTATAGGCCGGTCAATCGCTAGGACCCATTTCTCAATACTTTTCTCAAACTCTTCCCACAGTTCTCCTAACCAACTTTCAGCTTGGCACAGCAGTTAATTTCACATTCGAAATGCACTAAAACACTCAATGTCCTAAAAAACCCTAACAGGTAGCATTATACAATGTTTTCTTTTGTTAAATATTTTTACGAAACAAGTTGTATGTGTTAGTGATGTGTCGTTCGCTCTAAGAGCCAATCACATGGGAGGACAGACTAGGATCATACCATTATGTGAAAGGAAGGGGCACACACGCTCCGAAGATAGCGAGTGTAGTGCCTTACAGTCTATGGTGTTGTGGTAGGCTACAGGCCAGGTAGCCTACACAGAGCGACAAAGAGAGGCGGGGGAGCCGAATTTAAATGCCACTGTTAAGACTTTTGCCTTTATTTATTTGATTTGTTTGCTGTGATTCTGTTCAATTGTTCAATTAAAGTTTTATTTAAATGTTAAATAATTGCCTAGTAACTGTAGGCTATTTTTTTAAACAAAAACATGCATAAAAATAAAGCTTTTATGAAAACACTGAATAATATATATATTTATAATAAAATTGCTTAGCAACACACAAATCATTCACAATTGCTAAATTGAGCTAAAATAGAAAGCTCAGAGGGATACTAAATGAAGAGCCATTTTAGGAGCCTTACGCGCCGGCTCTTCTAGGGGTAGCCGAGCCAAAAGAGCCGAATCTTTCACTAGTCACTAGTAGTCACTAGAGACTAGTCACTAGTCTTTCACATCACTAATATGTGTCACGGATGCAGCTGGCAGGAAGCGCACAGAGACGAAGATTCAAACAAAATAGTCTTTTATCCAAATATATACAAAAGGAGAATTCAGGGAAGCAGAACGGACACCAACTGAAAGAAAGGAGCTGATGAGATAATTCATAGGACACAGGTGAATGTAATGACTAAAGTTAAAAAAAACAGACTGAGGAAAACTAGGTCACAGGACAGAACCAAAAACACAATGGAGGGAACACAGAACATAGAAGTTACTGTATGTTACATTGTCCATGTTTGCATTATAGTCCAAAATTATCATAGTTACTATATTTTTTATAATATTATAAATTATATTATAAATATATTATATATACTATATTATAATAACTATTATTATAGTTTCCCCGCATAGATGTAATTAAATTGAAAAACTAACACTTTAGGTTTTCAAAAAAAAACTACCAAAATGTGTTTAAAATACATTTATTTCATACTAAGTATACTACAAATCTATTAACATATTTACTGACATATCATGCCAGGTGATTTACTGAGGTTTGCGCTATGAAGATAAAATGATGCCATAAAGAATTGCATGCTGTGAAAAGTGTACATAAGATTGCAAGCGTAAATTAAATTTGCATGGACAAGAGAAAATTTGTAAAGGTGTAAATCCCCTTTCAAGTGTAAGAAAAAAAATATTTGCAGCATTTTTACTGTTATTCGTAAGTGTAATTCATGTTTTGTGAAACTGCAGCTTCATGCTAACGCAAAATAAATATGATCTGTATTCTTCTGACTTCCATTTTTCCGCGCCAAAAAATACGGCCAAAAGCATTGCAAGCCTGTGAACAGCGAATTGCAAGCGAAAACAACAGAGTCAGGAACTGCAAAACAGATTGATCAAATAAAACCAACCTTTGTGTAAAAAAAATAAATGTTGCAAATGTCTAAATGACTTCTTGTGTAAATGGGGCAAAAAAGTTCCAGAAATAACCAGATTTGTACAGTTCCCTCTTTCTCTTTTACAGTTTTGGCACGATTCTCTCACTCATTGAGTTTTGCAAGCGTGAGGAAGAGGGTGGGTCCCCATTCTTCATGTAGCCAATCAAATGAGCTTCTCGCTGACTCTCGGTTTACTCTTACTCTACTGATTCAATAAACACACCAGATGCCAGAACACATCTTTATCTTCACTTGGCTCAGCATCTTGTTGCTGAAGTGGTACTTTTAATGCACATATACGTGTTAAATAAATAATAAATAAATACATTTACGCTTGCAATCTTATGTACACTTTCAAAAATCTTACCCTTCACATGAGATTCTTCATGGCATAATTTTACCTTCATATATTTGCACCATTATTAACCTCCAATTATTTTTTTTTTTTTAATCGGACGCTTATTTGCGCTGCTCTTGGTAGATTACACTGGGCATTATGGAAATGATCCGGCTGCATCTTTGTTCTTGAATTTTCCGTAGATCACGCACTTTCCACCCCCATTGGCACTTTTATGGAATTGCGCTCTCACACTAATTTGCCCTGTTTAGTAAATCTGGCCCATAGACTGCTGTTGTGCTCACTGTGTGAAGATTTTTTAAAAAGTGACCTAAGTATTGAGAAATTGGTCCTAGCGATTGTAAAAATAAAATAAAATAAAAATAATAATTTAATTTCTTTCAGTGTATCTCATCTGTGAATATATTATTGCTATTGTATACATGTACTACTGTATACGTAGTGCTTTAAAATATATGGGGTCAGAAAATGTTCATGTATTACAAAAGAGGTACCTGCATTCAATACGAAAATACTTATTCTCTGTCTTTTAGTAAAATCTGCCATTCTTCCCTCTTCTCCACCCACACATTGTACTCTAAATACTCACAGAGCTGCATGTGCTAGCAAAGAGTCTCTGATATTAATAGATTATAGCTTATATGTCATAACACTCAAACAGAGCATGCTGAAATGCTTCATTACTAGCCACATTAATACTGTGTTAGTAAAAAAAAGAAAAGAAAAAGTATACACTCTAGTTCTGTGCCAATATTTCTGTTCGTTTAAAGTAATAAAATCATTAAATTAATTTGTAATAGTAATAGTAATAGGTAATCAGTATGTAATCATGTAATCTAAAAACTGTATTCTTGTTATATTTCATTGATAAAATGTTGTCTAATTATGAGTAACTGATTACTGTCACATATCTACCTAGTCACCATCCTCTGCACTTCATTTCCCAGCATCCCTCCTGGTCCCCACATGCACGTCATCTCCCCATCCAATCAAACACACGTACAAATGCACACTCCTCACCACAGTTTATTGTCTGACCTAGTTCATGCCATGTGGACTATTCCCCATGTTCAGCCAAGATGGCCGCCACGCCTGATTCTTCGTCCCAGGATGGCCGTCATTCCTAAATCTTGTCCCGTCGTAGCCGCCACCCTTCCAGAGCCTTGTCCCATCGTGGCTGCCGCCCTTCCAGAGCCTTGTCCCATCGTGGCTGCCGCCCTTCCAGAGCCTTGTCCCATCGTGGCTGCCGCTCTTCCAGAGCCTTGTCCCATCGTGGCTGCCGCCCTTCCAGAGCCTTGTCCCATCGTGGCCGCCACCCATCGCCGTTCCAGAGTCTCGTCCCAGGATGGCCGCCGCTGTTCCAGAGTCCTCTGCCAAGATGGCCACCGCCGTGCCAGAGCACTTTCCTGTCTCTTCCTCTCCTGTCTCTGCATTATCCGTAACAGTTACATAATTCTGATTAAATTTGGAACCTAATGAAAAAATGTACAAGAAATAAATCACCTTCTAGACAAGGGGAAAAGTAGCCCAGCATCCATGAAGTCTCCCTCAGATTCAGCGCAGTTGTTAAGCTGATATAGTGGGATATAATGTCATGGATATAGGCCTATCCAACACATATGTCTATCACCGGATATCTGTCTGCTTCAGGCCTGTTCTCTAATTCAAACTCAGCATGGTACCAAAGTAGGCTAAAGTTCTGATAGATGTATTTTATGTGATTTGGGTCAGTGTACTGTGGCACAGATTCCACTGTGTTGATGTGCAGTACATTAATGGGAGAGTCTCTCCGCTGGTTTCAAGGCTGAGCTAGTTTCCATCACAAATCTGTCCTTGGCTTTCTGATCCAGCTGTCCATCCCCCTCAGTGTTTAGAGTAAGGCACCATTATCTATCCCCTAACCCTAATTATTTAACATTGAGCAAGCATCTCTCAATATATTCTTTGTAGTTTCTGTTTAAAATTGTAATAAAGCAACAAATATTAATCTTGGTAAACTTTACCCTCCACCCCCTTTTAACTTTAATATAACGATAGCTTTAACACAAATGAGGAGAAGCTTTTTGTTCAGTACTCTGGTTTGTGTATTCACCACCACAGTGCTAATTACTATTATTAATTTAATATTTATCTGACACTTTTACTCAAAGCTTACATCAATGTTGATAGTTCATAGATCAACCTGTGCAGGGTTTGAACATGTATCAGCCCATCTTCTGTCCTGTGAATAAAGGACCCTCACACAGTTTAGTTTCTTACAGCTTCATTTTAAATAAACAGCTGAGCATAGCTCTAACATCTGAGCTGGTTGAGCTAGCTATCAATCTACTGCCTACTGTTTTCTTGTCATAGAGATATGTGTTTGTAAAGTTTATAAGTGTGTGTGATCTGTTATGGAGAGACTGAACTCCAGGGTATCAATGCTTGAGCGTTTTCTTGCTGAATGAAGATAATGATATGTGGGAGAAATACTTTTCGTTCATTAGTTCATTTTCAAGCCAGCAAGCTTGTCCTCCCCGAAGTAATAAGAAAGGGATTATGTGTGAAAGAGAAATTCTTGGAGATGGGGGAAAAAAAGACTTACTGAAAGAAAATTGTATTGCTCAAAGGTTGCTGTTTCATTACATAATATAGTTTCCGATATTTTCCAGTCAGTGATGAGGCTTGACAAGTAGCTGGACCTTGGTGAAATAAGATGGACCTCTATTCTTTGTCTCCTTTCAAAACTACTTTTAAACTGTAACTTGTCAAGCTTCAAGCTAGAGTACTCATAATTTAAAAGTAGTTAATCAAGCTACTATTTTGATTTAAAAGTACGGGGGTTAGGGTTAGGTAAAAGTAGGTAAAAAAAAGTAGTTAGCTACACTATACATTTCCAATTATCCAAATATAACTAACAAAAAATACTGCCTAATTTATATAACATACTGATGAACTGAATAGTCTGCTAATTTTTTTTAGAAGAACCACCCAAACAAATTGAATTAAACATTCCAATATTGGTTAAGTTTTAGCCACTCACCAGACATTTCACTTTTGAAGTGTTGTGAAACGTGCAAGAATCAACATGATATCATTTTGCACAATTACTAGGTAATTATACAAATAAGTAATATTAATTAACAACATGTACTCAGTGGTGGACGAAGTATACAAATCAAGTACTTGAGTAAAAGTACACATAGAGCTCAAAGGAACACTCCACATTTTTTGGAAATAGGCTCATTTTACAACTCCCCTAGAGTTAAACAGTTGAGTTTTACCGTTTTTGAATCTATTCAGCTGATCTCCGGGTCTGGTGGTAGCACTTTTAGCATAGCTTAGCATAAATCATTGAATCTGATTAGACTGTTAGCATCTCTCTCAAAGAAATGAGCAAAGAGTTCCAATATTTTTCCTATTTAAAACTTGCCTCTTCTGTAGTTACATCGTGAACTAAGACTGACGGAAAATGAAAAGTTGCCATTTTCAAGGCCAATATGGCTATGTGGAGTGTTCCTTTAAAGGGATGGTTACAACCAAAATTTAAATTCTGTCATCACTTAGTTGGGAGAAACCTGTATGAATTTCTTTCTTCTTTTGAACACAAAAGAAGATATTTTGAAGAACGTTGGAAACTAAACAGTTGATAAGCCCCACTGACTTCCATTGTATTTTTTTTCCTATTATGGAAATCAATTGGGCTCATCATCTGTTTGGTTACCCATCATTTTATGTAATTTAATATTCAGTTGGATTAGGTTTTCTGTTTGCACTTTTCCATGTCTGTTTGCACTTTTTAGAAACTCCGGTTGCAGTATTGTCGTGTAGACGGTGAAACCGGAGATTTTAGCTTGTAACGTCAGAACCGGAACCGGTAATAACCTTTTTTCAGGCTTCTGATTGGCCAACATGGCTTTATGGTTAGGGTTATATAAACCTGTTGGTTTGGAATGCTCTTGACAGCGCTTCATAGCGTATTTATGCTTTGCATATCTTTGCTCATTTAGAGTCAAAATTGTGAATTGTTAACTGGAGACTCACTCTGACCAGATCATTAGAATCTTCTTCTTCTTCTTTGATCCCTAGCTGGCGCTTGGTCTGGATAGGCTCCTAAGCCCGTACGCTGCTGTGGGTGCCAATGGTTGTCGAATCTCATTCACGATTTATTTCCATGCAGGACGATCCAAGGCGGTCGTTCTGGCTTCGTCGATATTTAATCTGTGTTTTCTGATGTCCTCCTCAACCTGTTTGAGCCACGTTTTCTTTGGTGCCGTTCGCTGGATTCTCCACTGGGAGGGTCGGTTATGCCAGAGGAGTTGGTGTGGTAGTCGGCTCCCACTCATTCTGCAGATATGACCAAACCATTGCAGTCGTCGTCTTTGGATTTGTTCCTCGATCAGAGGTTGTTGTTGGCATCTGTGCCGGATGTCCTCATTTCGAAGGCGATCTCGAAGTGATACTCGCAAGATCTGGCACAGGCATCGCATTTGGAAAGCTTTGAGTTTGTTGAGGTCCGCCTTCAGCACCGTCCACGTTTCGGATCCGTAGAGCAGAATCGCCAGGACCAGCGTCCGGAACAGGCGAACCTTGGTCGGGATGGAAACATTGGTTCGCTTCCACAGGCACCACTTTAGCGAGGCGAATGCTGCGGTTGCTTGGCCAATTCGACTTTGGGTCTCCGCCGTAGACGCAACTCTCCTCTCTTCAACCAGTGAGCCCAGGTATTTGAACTTCTGAACTTGCTCAATCTGGATGCCGTCGAAGTGGACGTCGGCCGGCGATCCATCTTTTGTCAGTACCTTCGTTTTGTCAGCGTTAATTTTCAAACCAAATAATTGAGCAACGCGGGCGATCTCGTAGAGAATGTCTGTGGCTTCGGCATCGTCCTCGGCCAGCACGCCACTGTCGTCGGCGAACATAAGATCCGTTCCTGATGAGCCATTTTCGTCGAACTGGACTCCTCGCCTACCCTCGAAGACTTTCCTCATGATTGCATCGACAACGATGTTGAAGAGCAGTGGTGAGGCGACGTTTCCCTGGCGGACTCCAGGGCAGATGGTGAATTAGATCGTTTCGGGTGCGTATTTGGCTTGATGATCCACTGTAGTTTTCCTGCAGGAGCCTGATGACTTTTGATGAGATGTCCTCGGTCTCCAGCGTCGTCCAAAGTGCTTGCCAGTCGATGCAGTCGAAGGCGGATCTGAAGTGGATGAAGACGATGACCGTCCACATTCCACATCGAATTCGCTCCTCCATCACCTGGCGGAGACTGAATATTTGGTCACAGCAACCCCGTTGTGGTCTGAAGCCGGATTGCTCCTCTCTACTCGTTTGCTCACGGTGTTTCTGCAGGCGTGCTTGGATAACTTTCATGAAGACCTTGCCGACGATCGAGAGCAGACTGATGCCACGGTAGTTTGGCATTCCCGATTGTTGCCTTTCTTGAAGATCGGGATGATGATGGCCTTCTTCCATATCGTTGGTATTTTCTCCGTACGCCAGATGTTTTGCAGGAGAAGGTGTACTCGCTGGAGAAGAACGTCGCCACCAGCCTTGATCGCTTCTGTGGTGATTGCATCCACACCAGGCGCTTTGCCATTTTTCAAAGTCCGGATGGTCGCCTTTACCTCTGCGAGCATCGGTTCGGCATTGGACATCGCGGCCTCTGGTGGCACGAGTTGTGGTGGCTCCGCCGGAGGTCCTTGTGGTGGGTCGTGATTGTACAATGTTTCGAAGAACTCCCTCCAACGTTGTAGACGCTCCGTCGATGATCGCACGAGGGTGCCCTCGGCTTTTTGGATGTTGTCTTTCGCTGATTTGGCTTTTCCGCTCAGTCGTCGGAGGGTTCGATAAAGCGTGTGGTACTCGTGCTTTGAGGCCGCAACCTCCAAGTCAGCTGCTATTTGGTTCCAGTAAGCCTCTCGTTCTTCTTTCATTCGGCATCGGATGTCCTTGTTGAGCTGGCGGCATCGCTCGAAGTCGACCAGCTTCACTCGCTTCCGTTCGTCTACCATACTGAGACACTCATCCGATATCCACGGCTGTGTTCGGCGACGGGCGGGAGGGCACAGTTCCTTTGCGCATTCCATGATGGCGTCTGAAAGCTGTTGTTCTTCGACATTGACGTCTTCGGATGGAGCCAATGCTGCGAAACGGTTGGATAGTGCTATTTGGAATTTCGTCTTGTGAACGGGATCCAACAAGCATTTCCAATCTAGCTTGGCTGATGGACGCCATTTGCATTTGGTTCTGTGTAGTCGAAGCTTGATCACAGCGCGCACGAGGTAGTGATCCGATCCACAGTCTGGGCCGCACATCGAACGGACGTCCTTGAGTGATGATCGGAAACGAGAGTTGATCAGGATGTAATCCAACATCGCGGAGTCGTTGCCAGCTGGATTACGCCACGTAAGTTAGTGTTTCTTTGGATGTTGAAAGTGGCTATTCCCAATGATGTAGCTGTTGGCTAGCCCGGCTGCCCCGGATGCAGAAGCATTCAACGTGGAATTTGATTCGTGATTGTCCATCGGTTTCATGCCTGGTTTCCCTGGTCTCCCAGTTCTGGCCACCTCGGCAGGGCGACCACCTTCCTCCTTTTGCAGCCGGGCTTAGGACTCTCCTTGGCGGAGTTGATCATTGGAATCAGTGAGTTGATGACGCGAGAACAGATGCAATCGGCTTGGTCAAATTCTCAAGCCTCTACTCTGTTTGTAAGTGAGAACACTATGTCAATAGCCATCTTTTGAGCACAGTCATGAGTTCAGCCATTTATGCTTGCTGAGCAAAGTAGTCATTTGCCGCATTAACATAGAATACAATGGATGTCGAGAAACTACTGAGCTATTAAAAATATCTCATTTGCCCTTTTTTTCTCTCCTATGGGTTTTGTCCTTTGCAGAAATTGTTTGATAGAATGTATTTTTCGTTAGCGAGTGCAGTGTGTAATAAACTGCAGAGAAAAAGCACACACTCAATAGGGAAATAGAGAAGTATGTCAGATGGTGTGAAGAATGGGACAGAGTGACACCATGACCTTCACTGTTCCTCAGCGTATGAAACAAAACTCTGAATAATGGATCCTTCTGGGCTGATTGCATAATCGCCAACCCGAGCCCTCCAGTCCTCAATACCGTTCTATTAGCACCTACAGGTGTCCTCTAGAGGCAAACAGAGAGTGGGATGCAGGTGGAGATCTGGAGAGGAGTAATTCACCTGAAAATTTAAATTCTGTGAGTATTTAACCACCCTTATATTGTTCCAAATGAGAATTGTGTTGTCATTTATAAATGACAAGGTCCCATAGAGGGTTAGCATGTCAATTATTATTATTAGTATTATAATCATTTATGAACGTGTATTGCCATGTTTTGTAATTGATTAGCTACTAATTTTTTAATGACTTCTAACTGAACATCATTATAAATAATAATAATAATTCATTACATTTATATAGCGCTTTTCTCGGCATTCAAAGCGCTTTACATAGAAGGGGGAATCTCCACCACCACCAATGTGCAGCATCCACCTGGATGATGCGACGGCAGCCATATATATATTAGGGGATTATTAGGAGGCCATGATGGACAGAGGCCACTGGGCAAATTTGGCCAGGATGCCAGGGTTACACCCCTACTCTTTCGAAAGACATCCTGGGATTTTTTGTGGCCACGGAGAGTCAGGGCCTCGGTTTAACGTCTCATCCGAAGGACGGTGCTCTTTAACAGTATAGTGTCCCCATTACTATACTGGGGCATTAGGACCCACACAGACCACAGGGTGAGCACCCCCTGCTGGCCTCACTAACACCTCTTCCAGCAGCAACCTGGTTTTCACAGAAGGTCTCCCATCCAGGTACTAACCAGGCTCAGCCCTGCTTAGCTTCAGTGGGCAACCAGTCTTGGGCTACAGGGTAATATGGCTGCTGGCCAAAGTGTTACCAAGGGAACGTTTGCATATTTTAAAATAAGATATTATTTTCAAATTGATTACCCTTAATTCACATCTAGACCTAGAATTTCTTTTACCAGTCTAATTTCCTTTTTCTTTTTTCCTTTAAATCACTTTTAATATTGTCAAGTTTGATAATAATAATTATAATAATAAACAGTTCAATAAACTATTTATTTTGATGGTCCCCCAAAATACATTCTACTGATGATAAGTAACTTTGCAAGTCAAATTATTCTACAAACCTATAATCGTCTCTACATATAACAATATTCTAATGAGAATTAGTTGACATGTATTTTTTGGTAAACCATGTTGAAAAATAAATATAAGCCTTTCTCATCCCCAGGGCTTACATTATTGTTATAACATTATTACATATTAGTTGTTTGTTTTCAGACTTTTAATAATGTTCAGCCAATAATTGTAATATAATAACCAATAACTTTGTAATATAATTATGAAAAGTTGCAAATGTGCCAGTCTGTTATTTAGGCGTTTATGAATATTAAAAACTACAGGCCCATGAAATAAATAAAAACTGTGGCTGGCTTATAGAAGTTGCTTTCTGCTAAATGGTCATTTAAGCACAGTAATATTGTAGGAGCCAAATGTAATTTGTTCAATCACTAGATGGTGGCGTGCACCAGTGGTGCAGGGGAAGTCCAGACCTGTTCAAATCACGTGATATTTAAACTCCTATACTGGGTTGAATCAGAAAGGGACAGGTGGCGGGAATATATGGTTCTTACCATAGAACCAATGCATTGTAAACTTTGTAAACATACATCTCATTAAATGGACAACAAACTGTTCAAACATATACGGCTGTATGGACACTGTTTTAACTATGCGTGAAGAACACCTTACCACCTTTCCTGGGCTTATAGGAAAGCCACTACACAAGTAAGGACCTTCTCGGACTAAGGGGATATCGTTTGGAATTGAGTTGCGTGTGCATTGGAATGGACAGAGGAATTCTGTGAATGGAAAAGGGTTTGACTTGCTCATATAGCAGAGTGAGTGACTACTACTGGAGTGTGGATTGCTTACCTGATGTGTTGCAAAGTCTTATCATCTTGAACTGAATGTAGTGTTTATGCTCTAAGCTTGTACATGCATAGAAATCTCAGAAGCTCTACGATGAGTGTGAGTGAACTTCATCTTTGAGCGATATTTATCGCATTATGAGATACTGATATGGGATGAAGTTTGAATCGTGGCCTGAGTTCGAATGATTATGTTCTTCTACAATCAACAATACTTTCAGCTTGCTGCATGTGAGAGCAAGCTTGACAAGCCACTGCATGAGGTGGCTCTCACTTGGTTCAATATTATTATCTTTGCTTTGTGGCTTATTGAACATGCTTTAAAGAAAACTTGCGTATGTGCGTAATGAGCGTCATTGGAGAAATGAATGATGATGATAAATTCACAAGTGAAAAGGATGATGCCGATGTTGTTGAAAGGAATTCAGTGCATGGCCATGCTGTTATTGAGAGAAACAGTGCTGTTGAAACAGAGAAAACAGTCAGGAAAATGACTGACAAATGTGTTTCATTGTCTATTGAATCATATTGAGTTATATTGAATTCTATTGAGAATTTACAAAAGCAATGTAAATCAAAATTCACTCAAGCAAATAAAATTAAACAAAGGATCAACAATCTTCTTTCTGGAAAAGTGACCGAAGAAACTGTCTCTGATGTGAAAAAATATTTCAAGAGTTTTGAAACACTGTGCAAACATGCCGTTGAAACTCATAATTCATTGCTGAAAATGCCAATGCTTAAACTGATTGGGAACAGCAACAAATGTGGCTTGTTGGCAAATTGAAAGAAAATAATGAGTTTATCACTGATATCAAACAATGGTTATCTGATGCTGGAGTTTTATATGATGATGGAATGTCTTTAATAGACACAAACGTAAATCTTGATGACAGTGTATCTAATGCTGCAAAGCAAGGATCTCGCTTTAAACCCCATTCCTCATCAGGTTCTTCAAAGGCTTCAAGCACTGCATCTGCTTTTCTCAAAGCTAAAGCTGAAAAGGCAGCCCTTTTGCAATCTGTAGCCGCTTTTAAAAAATGGTATGTTCTTGAGGCCAAAGAGGAAGATCTCCAAAGACAAAAGGATAAACTGCGGAGAGAAAAGGAACAATTACAAATGGAATCAAAATTAGCTGCTGCCATTGCAAAATTGTCTGTGCTGGAAACAAGTGAAGGAAGTGTTAAACGAATGAGTGAGGAAGAGGATCCAATTAATGCGTATTATATGAAGCATGTAAAATCATTTACATGAAATAAGAGAGATCCAAAGGAGAGATCAAGCATGCAAACTCAAGCACCAGGCATGGGTCCCCGGCCGTAGTGGCCAAGCCTGGCCCTGATGGCAAAGCCAGGAAGGCTGATTCCCCCGGGACCCTCGAACAGACGGAACCACTCTGGCCGCCTGAAGGGTCGTCTCCACCATGTCCGCCTGAAGGGTCGTCTCCGCCCTGGCTGCCTGAAGGGTCGTCTCCGTCCTGGCCACCTGCACTGCCTGGTCCACCCACGCTCCACGGCCCAGGCCCACCATCGCAATATCCTGGTCCTGTTCCCCTGCACCGGCCTGGCCCTCCATCTCTCCCCCCAAGACTGCCTCCACTGCACCAACCTCCTGAACTATTGTTTTTGTTTTTGTTTTGATGGGCGTCGGGAACCGCCCATAGAGGGGGGGGGCTATGTCACGGTTTGGGTGTTTGTTTCTTGTTCCTGGTCTGTAATGTGAGGCTATTTAAGCCCTGTGTTTCAGTCTGTTCCTTGTCTTTCGTTAACGTTGCTATCGGTGTGGTTGTTCCATTCCTGTGTTTTAATTTTGTTCTAGAAAGTTTTGAGTTCTTTTAATAAAGTATACTGCACTTGGATCCTGCTTTCGTCCCTACTTAAACCTGCGTAACAGTTGTAACAGTATGATGTTGTACAACAGCAAACTAACATTCCCCCTCAATTGTTGCAACAGCAAGGGTTGGTTTCTCTTCTACCTCGAAGGATATTGGAGTTTGATGGAGATCCATTGCAGTATGGCTCTTTTGTTAAAGCTTTTGAACTAGCCATTGAGAAGAAAACCGGGAACAAGCAAGAATGCCTTTACTTTCTAGAGCAATATACTAGAGGACGGCCAAGAGAGTTAGTCCGTAGTTGTCACAATATGAGAGCTGATTAAGGATATGAGCAAAGAATCTGCTTAAAGAACATTTTGATAGTGAAATTAAAGTAACAGCAGCATATATGGAGAAGGTCATGCGCTGGCCTATAATAAACGGTGAAGATGTTGATGCTTTGGAGTCTTTTTCAATTTTTCTGAGAAGCTGTTTCTGTACAGCTGTAATGTAATGGAAGATTTACAGCATATGAATGTTCCATCTAACCTTTGACTCATTGTGATGAAGCTGCCTTACAAGTTTCAAGAAAAGTGGAGGGCTGCTGCCTGTGAGTTACAGGAGCGTCGCGGCAACAGGGCCATGTTTTCTGACTTGGTGAGGTTTATTGAGCATCAGGTAAAGATTCTTTCCGATCCATTATTCGGAGATCTACTGAGTGGACAGGCATCCTTTTTATTTCATGCTAAAGCTCAGCCTAAATCTACTATTAAAGGTCTTGCAACTGTTGCAGATGTACATACTGTTTCACAGCTGTGTCCATCTGATGTACAAATTACCTTTACTAGTTCTGCTCAACAAAAAGACATCAATAAATTGTGTATTGTCTGTAAAGGCTGCCCTTCATTGGATAAGTGTTCTCGTCTAAAGAACATGACACACAGAGAAAAACTGAGCATTTTAAAAGGAAATATATCCTGTTTTGGGTGCTTGAAGATTGGATATGTAAGTAAAGATTGCAGAAACCCATTCATTTGTGATGTCAAATCAAAAGCATCCCACCTTGCTTCACATAGAAACCTAAGGCGAACCATCACAAATGCTCTTGCTGCTTTGCAGGCATGTGGTCAAAATGGCGCATGGAACAAGGAGTGTGTACTGTCTATCATTCCAGTACAAGTCAAGGCAAAGTCAGGTAGCAAGATTGTCAACACCTATAAATTTTTGGATCCAGGAAGTTCAGCCAGTTTCTGTACAGAACATCTTATGAGAAAACTGAATCTTACAGGAACAAGAAGCTGCTCCGTACTTTAGGACAAGAAAAGTCCGTAGACACGTTCATGCTCCTTGGTCTTCAAATTTCAAGTCTGGATGGACAGACCTCTGTGGATTTACCAACCTTTGTGGATTTACCAGAGCTGTATAGTCAAACATCAATGCCTGTGAGCAAGAATAACATTCTCACACTGGATGACTTGAAAGATTATCCATATCTGGAGAGTATCAGAATTCCCAGTATTAATATAGGAGTCTGTATTTAACGTATAGGCCATCTCAAGATGTACAGCCCTGCTTGCCATGCAGGTGGAAATTACCTCCCAAAGTAATCAACACCAATGTTTCTAAATGGTGGTAAATCAGGTAAAACTCTCTCTGCTGGCAAGTCAGACCAGTTTTTCCAGTAACGCTTATGGAAAAATGAACACATATAATTTCTTCCCGCATGGCCCAGTTGCTGATGCACATGCTTCAAGATAAGTTGAGAAATAACCTGGTGTTTAAACAATATAACTGGCCGTCTTTCTTCCTCAGGCATGGCAGCCCTAGCAAGTCTCACTCCTACTCTCAAAATACCATTTTCCAGCACTGGATCAAGCCGAAACATGTCACTCTTTTTCTTGACAGTAGCTCCTGCCTTCAATGCAATAATCTCATCAGAAAATCTCTCTTGTTGACAATACTGAATGTAAACAGTTTCTGCTCTCATGAGATCATCAGCAGGCAATGCTTTGCCATCCATTTTGGCCTTCATCTTTCTTGTTGCATGAGATCTATTTGCTTCGTTGTTTGGAACGTCCTTTGTACAAGTAGATGCCTGTAAAGCCTTCCTCTGTTTCACAAGCTGCATAAGCATTTCCTTGACCTTGAGCATCCATACTACAGAGATTTTAAGTCTTACAAAATCAGAAAAATAGCTGAAGAAACCTGACAGGCAAAGGCGTGTGCAGTGTATTCCAACTTAACTTCCTGGTCCTCTGTAGGTATTGACAACTGATTCATGTTAGACTTGGGCCATTCTTCTTCTTCCTTTAAAAGAAAATCAGGTCCCTTAAGCCATCTCTCACATGCTAAAAACTCTTCAGCACCAAGACCCCTAGATGCCTCATCCGCCGGATTCAAACTTGACTTTATGTGCCTCCATTGCACAATATCTGTTGAGTCTCTTATTACAGCCACTCTATTTGCTACAAAGGTGTGGAACCGCCTAGTTTCATTTTGGATATATCTCAGTACAGTCATGCTGTCTATCCAGAATTTTGGATATATATCAGTACAGTCATGCTGTCTATCCAGAATACAGATGAATCCAAATTAATCTGCAACTCCCTTTTTAGCATTCTATCAACTCGTACAGCGAGAACAGTAGCCGTAAGTTCCAAACTCGGGATTGTCATCTGTTTTAATGGAGCAACTCTTGACTTTCCTAAAATAAATGCCACTACAGTCCTTTTTTCACTATTCACCAACCTCAAGTATGACACAGTCCCATAGCCATTCTCGCTGTCGTCAGAGCGTGTTTTGATGGTTCAAAGTCATTGGGCTTTACACACCGGTCTACTTTCAGTGCTGCTGTACAGTGCAAGTTAGCCAGCCATCTTGTCCATCACTGAGAGAAGACCTGTGGAATCTTATCATCCCAGCCAACATTGCACTTGCACATTTATTGGAGCACCTATTTTACAGGTAGAGTAAATGGGGAAAGAAACCCCAAGGGGTCATAAATGGAACTAACCACAGACAGCATGCCACATCTTGTGTGAGGATTCTGTTTTATGGAAAACCTAAAGGTAAATTTATCCTTTTCAATGCACCAATGCAAACCAAGTACTCTTTCCATTGGAAGATCATCTTTATCCAAGTCAAGCTCTTTAATTGCCTTTTATCTCTGTTCCTCTGGAATGCTGGACATAACAACACGACTATTACCATTTTGACAGCTGAAATTTGGCAGAAGACTTAAAAGGTAAGTCAATACAACAATTAACCTCTTCAAACTTGATTGTGGTGTGCATTATTTCCATGAACTGTTGGTCATTTTTGGACACGGTAAAATCATTGTCTGACAGTTTCTCGTTAAAACCCTGATTGTATTGAGCAATCAACAGATCCTCCAGCCTGGCAACAGAGATCCTATTAGCTGTGACTACAGGACAGTCAGCATTTCCTTTGTCACTAAACCACCTCTTAGTGGTCCATTCATGACCCACCCCAATAGGGTATTGACAGCATAGGGTCCCCCCGCCTTGGCTGTTAATGATTTCCCATGGTTCCACAAGATTTGATGCATTGAGACCAATGAACAGCTCAACCTCTGCATTAACCCCCTGGGTTTTTTTTTTCTTATCAGTGCAAAATAGACTGAAATAACTCTGTTGATTTTTGTCATACAGGCAAGTGTTGTACACCATTCAAAACTATTAAATGTCTTCTTTTATTTGTGTACACTAATAATAAAAACAAATTGTTGTGTTTTTCGTAAAATAAAGAAAATAAAGATGATGCACGTTCTGCCGTCTCTCTCAATGTGAAGTTCATTCTGAAACGCGACAGAAAATGATCTGTAACTCAGCGAATGCTTGTCACTGTGACTTGAAACATATGTCTTTACAAAGCTTGAAGTTTCCATTTTTAAATGATGTAAATCATATCAAAAACAAATATTCTCTGTTTAAGTAATCCGAATGAAAGCAGCGACATGTACAGTTTTTCCAGCCCGAGCGCATTAGCTCTAATGTGACCACACCCACGCGTGAAAGAGCTGTTCACATGCAAATCATCGACGTGAAGGAACGCAGAGCTGTAAACGCCCTCATCACCTCTAAACAAAGAATCAGCGACTTCAGTACTGCTCTGCTTTTCATCGACTTTGGAAGACTGTGTTTGTGCTGTGCTGTTTACCTTGGATTTACCTCCGAAGAATTAGAAGAACACGATTTGATTTTGAGAACGATTTTTAACTTTACATTGTAGCTTCTAGTTAAACTGGAGGCAGACTAAAATGTACGTTATGAAATAAGATTGCGCTGTGAGTTTGAAAAGCAAAACGTACCAAACATTAGGCTTCATGTTTTTACTCCAATCTCATTTCATAACGTCATAACGAATGGAAACGTTTGAAGTAACATATGATAATATTTTTCTTTAGTGTAGTGTTACTGAAGTGTTCCTTTTTAACGATTTATGGGCTGCCTGCTATCTAAGCTATTGTTATCATTTTATGAAGCCCTACACATTTGCCCACAAGGCACAACAAACTTGGTGTTCATATATATATATATATATATAATGTATGTATTTTGTAAATTTCATAATTTTAACCAGAAAAATCTAAAATGTATTCCCAAAATCGTGCAGCCATAGTTTCTCTTGATATCAGCATGTTCACAGGTGTAAAAATAAAATAATAATTTACAGGGACTAGATGCCACTGGATGAATCCTGCTGACATAAACATTTACATGAGTCTCTGTACATAAAAATGGTAAAGTTAAAAATCAAACACCTTGGAGATGATAGGTATATGTAGCCTACTATGTTTCAATGGCACAAAGGTGTGTGACTGAAGTCTCTGTCTTTAGATTAGTGTGTTTACTAATGTGCTTTTTTGTCATTTGTTGTGTATCTTTGGAATATGTTGTGTTGTAAATAAATCCAAACAATCTAAAAAGCCATTCTTTTTTAAATTTTCTCCTCATTTTTTGTGCAAGGTTTCTCATAATGATAGCACCTGATAGGGCCATTAGGGGAGAGTCTTTGTCTTTCTCATGTGTGTAATACTCAATATTCATGATGGTTCACACCCACTCGCATAAAGATTTCTTACACAAAACATACCTTACACATTTTAAATCAATATATGATGATTTTGAAGCAAATATTCTTTTGAAGCAAATATTCTTGGCCACGTGATACAATTTTCTACAGTCTTGTGAAGAAATAATTAGAATGGGTTTCATGACCTTATTTCAGTGACAATTCTTTTCACAAACCACGCATAAACGTCATTATCTCAAAACTACAAACTTTTACATACATGCTGCTGACATATTATTGTAGCAGAGTTTGTGCTGAATACAGTGTAATAAGACTTTAGCCATGAAAATGTCACAAGAATCAGAAATAAGCACAAATGTCAGAGCATGTCAGAACACCTGTCGGAAAACACCTCAGACCCCAGAGGGTTAACTAAGCATTGCTGCAATTTTACAGAATTTCTGTCAGTCATCCATTATTGCATGCTACAGAGGAACATGTCAATTCAGCATGGAGTATGAAGCAGTTCATTTTGCTAGAGTCATGTATTCATAAATAACGACTTTATACAGAATATGTAGGGCTTGCATTTTCCTGTGAATGAATTATACTGGCCTCAAGATATTGAGCATATCAGAGCGACGGGTGGAACTGGTAAAGTAATTGTGGATCGGTGCCAGCAAAAATCCTTTGAAGAGTCTCTGTTCAGTCACCATATAAATTAGAGTTTTATATCAGCTATACATCTTGTAGTATCTACTCTATGGTGACACATATACTGTACCCAATGTTTAGTATTCTGACCAAAATTAGGTTTCATTATTATTTATCTCCAGCTTATGTATAGGTGTTCAAATATTGACACAAAATATTGATAATAACTATACCAACTAGCTACATTAGTTATATGTCAACTAGTAAGTTAGTCATTTGTAGGTTTATTACATTTTAAGTGTGCTTGTGTAAACTTTGTATTAGCATTCTCAATGATAGTGGCTGTAGTTTGTAGTCTTGCGGTACATAGACAGATACGTTTGGACGCAAGTTTTGGCCGTGACTATCCGTTTGAAGACAGGAAGAGTGTTTGAGAAACATGTTTTTAATTAAAGTGATTATTTTTCAAATTCTGTGATTAGTGATCTATAAATTCTCTTTAATTAAATAATTTAATTAATGCATTTTGCATGCATACATTATTTTTTGTTTTGGTTCAATTTAACATGCTGGTGTGTAATATAACTGGTAATATAATTCTGGATATGTATAATCACAAATATATTGACTATCATACGATTTTTGAAACAGTGGTTCCAAACTAATGATAGCTGAGAAAGTTCTGTATAAATTATGACTGATTAACATGTTTTTTCATGATGGATATTTGGGCAATGTACAGTTTCCAGCCCTATGTTACACCACTTAGATATGTATATTTGACTGTAAAGCTTTGAGGATCAGCATATTTATTGGAGTATTGAAAAGTCTTTTGTATTGTAAAAAGTTTGTTGAGAGCTGTAATTTTGAGTGCCTTAATCTCCCCAAGGAAACTCTTTCTGTAGAGAGAAAATGAAAATTACAGCATGGAAAAGTTTTCCTCAAAATGAACAAACTGTGATTCTAAATAGGAGGATTGAACTGCCCTGGGATACATTTATATCAGTCTCTTTTTCTCTTTTCAGATGACTTGAGTCGTGAAGCCTCGGGATCATTTCTGGATGCGGCCACTTCACCCTCCTCAACCCATTTGTTGGGTGGCTTCCTTATGACAGACAGGAATCCTGCCTCCATAATCCAATCAGATTCAACAGGCTTGTCAAAGGGAACCAGAGAACAACCAGCATTTTCCTCCATACTTGCATTACTTGCCAGCACAGCCCAAAAGCCTCCTGAACACCCATTGACAATTGTTGTGCGTGACAACAAAACAAACCAATGGCTTTCAAACGGGTCCTTGGAGAGAGTGGAGTCTTCATTCACTCCTCCATTTTCTGTGCTGGTCAGCAATCAATCCTCCAGCTCAGGTTTGTTTCCCTCTATGCTGCTTGAGACTAATTCTCTCAACCTGCCATTACTAAGTCTTACACTTAATGTAGCTGTCACTGGGAGCCGAGAACTAAGATGTCAACAATTTACAGTTGGTTTTATGACTGCAAGTCATTCTCTTCTAATGCTATTAAAGTTAGAAACATGTGTACCAATGTCGTTTGTAACTTTAGAAACGGCCCTTAAATGTGCGAATATCAAATATCCAAGCCAACTTTATGCCAATATTTCACTGGGAATCGCTTAGCGTGAAACATTGCACATTACGTTCATATTCTGAGTCCGCTTGCGTGTTCCTATATCTAGTTCATCCCCAATAAGGTGCGAGTTTGGACTTTTATATAACTGTATTAGACCATTAAGCATTAAGTGTCCTGACCACAGGGGAATCCTGGAGAATAAAATATTGAGGGAATACCCAGTTCTGCAGCACAGCACTGGACATAAAGTTAAGAAAACTAAAGAACTGAGAGAAATATATGTCTACTACCTCAGATTTAACTTTTTATCTGTACATCAGCATCAGGGACTAACATTATAATCTCTTTCACGGTAGAGAAAGCTGCTTACATGTGAAAAACTAACTGTGAAGACTTAAACACAGCGTTTGTGTCTTTATCAGGTTTTCCATATACTGGCCCTGATAATCATCACAAATACTAACTGCTTGCTCCATTTCTGTAAATCCGTTTTATGAATGTATGACTCTCTCTCCCATAGTTTTCTTTGTCAACAGCTGCTTGCACCCCCTGCTGGTGAGGTTTACTAACAGCTATGGAGATTATTAATAGGCAATCTACTGATATTCCTGCTGTTCCCGGATGTCAAATGTTGAATTTTCATTCATCATACACACTCATGATGGGGGAGGAGAGAGAGTGAGTAAGAGGGAGATTTAAAGAAAGACTGTAGAAAAAGAGATGGCTGAGAGAAATTAGAAAAGATGTCGCTCACTGCACCTTTAACAACTTAACAGCTTTATCTAATAATATGCACAAGTCTTTTTTTAACATACTAATGGAAATACTAATGTGTTTAAAGCTTAATTTTTTGTCAGGCACTAATTTACAGACTCTCTTTAGGCTACACAGTTGCTGGGTTCACTTATTTAAGCAACAATGGAGGCAAAACAGATCCAAGAGAAATTTCAAAAATGAGAATTAAAAACAAAGCAAAAGAAAGAAAGAAAGAAAAGTACTGTGTGGGAGCGTTTAAGTGAAGTAATTAACCAGGAAGAATCAAGTGCTGTGTATGTGATATTTAATGGCTGTGAAGTGACATAAATTTATTGTGTGTGTGTGTGTGTGTGTGTGTGTGTGTGTGTGTGTGTGTGTGTGTGTGTGTGTGAGAGAGAGAGAGTGATATTCCAATGTAAGTTGGAAGGGAGTAAAGCCTCTGTTTAAGCTATTAAGCTATTTTAGTTTTGTCAAAGAAGAACTTTTACTTAAAAAAAATGTTCATTTAAAAGCAGCCTACGTCAGTGTAATATTATTCAAATCATCATGCTTAACACTGATCATTTGAATAATTGTAATTTGACGATCAGGTGCGGGTTCAGGTGCGGAAAGAGAAAATCACATTTTCGGGTGGGTTACGGGTGGATGATTTATTTTTAACAGTGGATTTGGATGACGTTAGAGCTGATCCACACATCTCTAATCCCTACATATAGAGCACCTAGTCCAAGTACGGGCTGACCTAAAAAGGGCATACATCATAAATACTGGGCCTGGCCTCGAATTCCTCTGCGAATTCGACTGCCGCAGATTGCTGAAGGGTAAAGCACATTCAGGGTTCATTAGGGAACTCATGTGGACAAAAAAGTGCACGTGATCACCTCAGAGATGGGAAAGGCGCTGTTTGTAAGCGGTACACCCTGCCAGTTGCCCACAGCTTACCTGCTCATACCTGACAAAACTGGCTCAACCCGGAGATTGTAAAATCTTGCAAAGGTATTAGGTGTCACCCAGCCTGCCGCTTTGCAGATGTAATTTGCAGATGTCTGCTAAAGCCCAGGAGGGTGCAACTCTCCTCATAGAGTGTGCTTATACTCCAAAAGGGCACTGCACAACCTTTGCCTGGTATGCCAAGGCAATGGAATCCTCAAACCAGTGGACTAAACTCTTTGAGATTAATTAAGCACAGAGCTAAAGTAAAATTGAAACTAAATTCTAATAAATTAAGTGAATTTCAGGAGTGCTTAAAAGACCAAACACTCATTATATCTTCGCTCATACTGTTGGATTTTGTCGTTGGGCCAACGGGTGGTCCTTACACCTGCCACCGAGGTAAAGAAGATGCCATTGAACCTGGACAGGCGCCTAGTAAGCTGAATCGTATAGCTGAGTATTACTGTCCTGATGAGCCAGTGCGACGGATAAGGAAGTGCTAGCTAGGCCTCCAAACTGGACATTTTTGACATACCTGATTTAGGGATTTAAGCGGAGCATTAACCCTCTGGGGTCTGAGGTGTTTTTGGGGCCATTGGGATGTTCTGACATGCCCTTACATTTGTGTTTTTTTCAGTTATTTATAAACATGTTAATGGCAAAGGTGTAAATTCACTCTATATAGCACAAACAGGGCTACCATAATATGTGAGCAACATAAATGTACATGTTTGAATTTTTGAGAGAATATTGTTTATGCGTGGTTATTGAAAAACTAAAAAATAAAGCTTTAAAGTTTAAGGCCACAAAACACATACTAAATATCTGTCCACAAGACTTTTGACTAATGGATGTTGTCGCCTAGAGTTTTTGCTTCAAAATGATCTGAAAATCATCCTGCATTATCATTCACATAAAACAATAGATTGTTTTAAATTGTGAAAAACATTCGGCCCAACATTATACGGCCCATTATACGAACATTATATTATTCAGGTAGTAACTGGCTGCTTCGCTGTGGCCTAAAATGTATTTTAAGAGACAATACTTTGATTGTTGAGATCAAAACAGACCATGGAAGTGCATTCACATGAAAACACAAGTGTAAAAAACAATATATTTAGAAGACTAATTAATGCTATTATTGCAGCATAGCAGGATCGGGACTGTCTTCCAGAAAACAGGTATAATGGAAAGTCAGAGTTTGCTGGCCCTGAGATGAGGGACACTCAGTTCAGTTCCTGAAAGAGGGGTCCCCGTCAGACACCTCCCTGTGCTTTTTGTTCAAAATGTGTGTCTCACATTGGTTTTACCTACAGCACGGGTTGGCGGCCCATGGGATAAATAAATAGCCTACTTTGGAGCTGGTAAAAAACTAGGCCTAGATACCAGTCATGACAGCAACAGTTACTCACATAATCATTTCCTCTTAAGTGATGTTTATATATATATATATATATATATATATATATATATATATATATATATATATATATATATATATATATATATTTAAAAAATATATGTAAAAAAATAAATATATACCAAGGTTTTTCAATGTTTTTTTTTCCTTTTGTATTGTTGATGAGTAAAACAGAAATGCAGGTTCTGTGCTCCATAAAAAAAAAAAAAAATAAATAAAAAAAATATATATATATATATATATATATGTAGAGAGAGAGAGAGAGAGAGAGAGAGAGAGAGAGAGAGAGAGAGAATATTTACAGTAGCCTATATATACAGTATAGCCTAGTCCATGGAGCAGAGAACCTGCGTTTCTGTTTTACTCAGCAATAATACAAAAGGGAACATAGAAAAACCTTGGTGTTTCATTGTTAAAAAGTCCGAATAAATCAAGCAAGAATAAAGATTCATCTGACAGTACACATCATTGAGCTGGCAGTTAACAAAATTAAAAGTTAACCAGGCTTTAAAGGGTTAAATTTTGGCAGGAGGGGCTTCTTGCTGGACAGCCAATAGGAAGGTTTAAAATATGCCCGCTACCACCCCCTTATTAGCATTTTGTGCAACTAGTTAACTAGTCAGCATTTTTGCTTTCACTAGTACTACTAGTAGGCATTATGAGCGTCTTTAGTCAACTAGTAAAGTAAAAAGCAGTTCAACTAGTAGCACTAGTGGGCATTTTGGCTTTCACTAGTTAACTAGTAAGGCAAAATTTGTCACACTAGTTAACTAGTAAGGTTCAAAATGCATCAACTAGTGCTACTAGTAGACATTTTAGCTTGTACTAGTTAACTAGTATGACATTTTTGGCCTTACTAGTTGACTAGTAAGGTCCAAAATGCATCCACTAGTGCTACTAGTGTACATTTTGGGCTTTACTAGTTAACTAGTGAGCATTTTGGCTCTCACTAGTGAACTAGTGCAGAAAATTGGCGTAGTTCACTAGTAAGCCGAATTTCTGTTTGACTAGTTAACATGTTAAAGGTTTTGCTGCTCACTAGTTAACTAGTGCACCTTTCTACTTTACTAGTTCGGTCCTATGGTCTACTAGTTCGCCATTTTGTCGAACTAGTAAGGTAGCAAGGCGCACTAGTAAGATGAAATAAATGCGTACAAGTATGATATTGAATAAATGCTCAAAGGGCTTTCCATAGACACTATACAATAACGCGATTAGAACAAAGCACTTAAGAATAAATAACTTACTTCATCAGCTGAATCCGCGGTCCTTATTCTGAGCACTTCTGAGGTAACTTTTCCAGGATTATTAAGATAACAGCGCAGCAAGACGAGGTAAGTACCCTACAAGATTCTTATTAAACTGGATGTTTTATCCAGCTGATGTGGGCGTTAACCGTTTGCATGGCTTGCCTCAGATCATTTGCGTTTGAATAGCGCGCGTCCTCCGTGGGCGTGTCAGATTAACGCGCAATTAAGTGTAATGAGCTGGGGGGAAAAAATACTGACATACTCTCTTTTCATACAGATTACATAAACTGAGAATATTTGTTTTTTATATAAATTACTTCATTGAAAAGAAGAGAATTCAAGCGTCATAAAGAAAAAACTCTCTTGCCTGTATGGCAAGTATTTGCGGAGTTATAGTTAATTTTCGGACGCGATTCAGAATGGACTGCACTGACAGAGAAGGCAAAACTCGCATCATGTTTGTTTTTCTTTATTTGACAAAAAGTACAACAATTTGTTTTTATTGTGAGTATACAGAAAAATAATAGACACTTAACAGGATCGAATGATGTCTAACACTTATATGTAAGATCAAAATCAACAGAGTATTTTGAGTTTCTTTTGCACTGATAAGAAAAAAAGCAAGACTATCGCGCCCGCACGATAGCCGACCTCAGAGGGTTAACCGCCATATCGGGAAGCCGTGTATTCTGATCCTATAGCTGTGGGTGTACAGGAACACCTACCATGCTCTGTAAACCATAACCGGGACCGGCTGGTGAGGGGCGAAAAAGCTGTGTGTCCTCGGAATGCGCCAAACTCACCTGTGCAGGACTTTGTGTGTGTCACGGCCGGACAATCTCGCGTCCAACATGTTTGGGCTACAGACTGTGCATCCCAGGGATTGAGGAGGCTACTCTTTCTTTGAAAATTTAAGTATTGCTGCCACTTGGGTGAGTGGCCAAACAAAAAGAAAAGGTAACAGTCGCAGACAGACGCCCTCAGCGACAAGCAGATGAAAAACGTGACCACAGCAGCCCGGAGGTGACGGTGGACTTACACTGAGGCAAGGTGTGTTTATCGCCTCAGTCTGTTGATTGACTGCAGAGAACTACTGGGCATAGTCCTTGACAGTGTTACTGAATAGGCTACCTTGCAAGATGGGGTTATCAAGAAAGCAGACTTTGTCAACCTCCCTCATCTCCGCAAGTTTGAGTCAGAGATGGCTCTCCTGGACCACCATGGTGGACATCGCCTGGTCAAGAGCCCACGCCGTAACTTTAAGTTTGCCGAGCACAGTTCCTGCACAAATCCTGGCTCAGAACTACCCTTGTTCAGGTCTTTAGAGCTTTGGCCTGATGGACCGGCAGGATGGCCATAGCATGCAGGGTGAAGGTGGCCTGTCCAGCAGCACTGTAAGCCTTTAGAGACAAAGTGAACATACAGGCCCTGGATGGGACTCTGGGACGGTTTTGCGGGCATAAATGTACCACAATTGCATGCTCCATCTGTGTAACCTCTGTATACCCCCTGGCTGCCCCACCGTCGAGGGTAGTGAGGGTGGAAGAGCTCATGAAGCGGGCCCTGGCTGTAAAAGGTGCCTTCCACGACTTCGCAAACTCTTCATGTTCTCCTGGGAAGAAGGGCACTGGTGCGGGGTGAGACGTGCCCCGACCCCAGATACCAATAATCCAGCTGATAATGCTTGGGACTGGGCCGGAGGATTACACTGCAGGCCAATGCTCTAGGCGACCAGGGCAAGCATGGTTGCTAACTCTGCGTCAAACTGAGCTACCACATTCAACAGTGGAAGTCCAGCGGAGTCTTCAGTGGAATCTTCAGCGTCGGAAGGCATAAACCTGTCCCATCAATACTGCAACTGACAGTTCATCGTCTTCTCGATCCCAAAATTATTTTGAGTTATTTTCATGGCTAGCTGTGTCTAAATGGTGTCTGCCGTAATTGTACTGATGTTTTAATGTTTCTGGATTTTTCGTGTGGTTTTATGTTGTGAGAATTGTTCTGTTTTATTTGTTGTTTTTATAGTGTCTTGATGTACTTTCTGTATACTGTATATTTGATCATTTTTAAGGTTTCAAAACATCTTGCCGAAGGACTGCAGTTGAAAATTAGCCAGTTGGCTAACACTGGCACATTTACAGTAATGTTGATTAATGTGTGCTGTCCTTTTAAATAAATAAATAGAAAATAAATAGAAATGAGAAATTTTGTTCGCCCTGAGACAAACCGCTAACCCATCCGAGAACTCCGAGAACTTTTTCACTTCTGTGAAAAATGCGTGACAAGGAATAGGAGGCCCTTGAGGATTGACACGACACAAAGGCGCTAATTGTTGCCCTTATATTGCCCTCAGCAATTGCTGCCGCACCCTTGTGCATAGCAGAAGTACCGGGATGGAGAGCAAGTTGAGGTGAATCTCTCTCTACCCAGAAAAGGTTGCGTCCACGACGTTCTCAGGATCATGTTCTCGCAGTGAGAACACTGAACCATTCTTGAACAAATCTGCTCTTTTTGGGAAATCTGCTATTTTATTGCTGAAGTACCCAGGGGAGCTTGCATGCCAGCTCGTTTTATACTCGTATGTCTGGGGGAGTGGCGCATGCAAATTCCATTCGCCAATTCTCATTGGCTTTTTCTCAAAGTATCAGAGGTGTCTGGGGCTCCCTATTGTGACCCCTAGTGTCACTACATCGACACTTGTCGAAGTGAGTGACAAATAGTGAACTAGGGTCTCCCATACCCCTCTTTTACAACATGCTGCTCGAGAAAGTGACAACATTTTTCAGATTTTTTCTGGAACACAGCATTAAATGTCTTATACATCTGGTCAAGCTACATTATGGCATATCCATCTTCCAGCAGTTTACTTCAGTGTTCTGAAGCAGTTGCAGGTTTTCTGCAGGTATTCGACCTGAAGCATGCATTCTCAACCTGAAGCATATTTTTGATGCATTTGCTTTAAATTATTTATTTAGTGACCAAAACAAAGCTACCTGGAAATGCACTTAGAGAATAGAGACAACTGTTGGCTCAAATGTTCAAAATGGACAGGCTGCCAGGACCACCGAGAGAAATAGGGGTCATTGAACATTCTGGACATCTATACTGCTTTTTATATCAAATACCAGATCAAAGACAGTTCACTTTATGCTAATGACTATGCACTTTGATCAGACTGATTAACTCTCTTCAAAATACCTCTCATAATAGTTACGTTATGTCTCTAATTTTAGTAGATGACAGAGAGGTAGACAGAGCTATAGGATTCCATGACAGCATTGATATAGACTATACATATGTAAATTGTTCAATTTAGTTTTTAGAAATGTACATGTTTGCTTGTTTATTCTAAAATGAATATGTCTGATGTTGTTACTGTAAATGCAGCATTAGGTATTCTGAAGTGACACTGAACACTTTGAAAAAAGTCCCATGAAGCCCTAGTTTACAGTAATTTTATAACAGCTAAGGGGGGGTTAGGTGCTCTGCTCTGTGTCGTGCCTAACAACATCAGCAATTAAAATTATATGTTTCAACCAATAACATGATATAAATATTATATGTACCTAAAAGGATTCAAAAGCATTTGTAATTTGTTCATACATATAATTCTTATGTTTTAGATACTGTCAATACATTTGATATATTTCAGTGTCTATGCAAACGTATGAAAATGTTTAATACTTGTCAAATGTTTGGAATAATTTGGAATAATTTAAATAATACTTACCAGGGCTGCATTTACAGTATATGATTGGAAATACAGTTTAAACAGCAATTTTGTGAAATATTATTACAATTTAAAATAACTGTTTTCTATTTTAATATATTTTGAAATGTAATGGCCTGTGATAGCGAAGTTGAATTGTAAGCTGCCATTACTCCAATCTTCAGTGTCACATGATCTTTTTTCATCATTCTGAAATGGTGATTTGATGCTCAGCTTTGTGAGCATAATATATTGCTTTCAAAAACATAACAACAATCTGGATTTCACATAAAATACTATCATTACTAATGCTTATTAAATTAACGTCCTTATTACATTTTATACACTTCGTAACAATCATTGTTACCATAATTCTCACCATCATCGCCATCATCATCTCAATTATTGTCACCATCAATATAATGATTACTTCACATTAACCATCTTCATTGCTCTCTACAGTCACCTTTTCACCTCAAATATTTTGTTGTTTCAGTGTGGATATCTGAGCTGGTGGAACCTGTGGCTACATCCATAGTTGCTGACCCTCACCATAAAGCCAGTGATTCTAGCAGATACCCATCTGAGCAGGAACACACAGCTCCACCCAGTAGACCTTCAGCTACAGCTGTGGACACACAACAAGAACGGCCACACATTACAACTACTATCATCTCTCAACCTAATACATTTACCAGCAATACTTTTACCAGAACCAGCAACCCTTTTAAGACAACCACAGATCAGATTAGCACTACCAAGTCATCGGCTGCTAAACGACACCCTAAAACACCTAGGACCACTGTTAGAACTACAACTATTCTCCCAGAATCTCCAAAGACAACACCTAGAATCCTATCTGCTTCCACCTCAAAGAGTGCTAAATTGGACCCTTCAAAAAGCACTTTAGGTCATCCAAGAGCTGCTGCTTCTGAGGGCACACTGCTGGGATGTAACATCACGGACAAGATGTGGATAAAAACAGGTGTGATTGCTCAGAAGTCACTTAAAAACTTAAAACACTTAAGTTTAACAAACTTAAAAATAACATTAATGATATTTTGTTCCAATGGACCACTTTAGTCATTATACTAACTATAAGTAACTTTGCAACTACATGTAAACTACTACTTTTACTTTCTGTTTAATATCTGCTAAAGCTTTATTTTCATGGTCCCCCAACAGACATTCTACTGACAATAAGTAACTTTGCAAATACATGTCTGCTTATTCTACTTACCTGAACCCTAACACCTAACCCTAACATAACAGTCTACTAATACTAAATACTTTTCTCAAATTATATTTATGGTTTGGTTCAAACCCTACACTTTAAATTTATATTAATCAAAAACATTTCTTTCCTAAAAGTGAAAATCATTCATACAACAAAAGGTTTTTTTTTCCAGTGTATAGTCAAGACCAGCTCCTTCCGGTCAAGACCGAGACCAGAAGTCAAATCCTAGTCCAAATACTCCCAAGTCCATGACAAGACCAAGCAATGAAAATATTGTCTTGGACTTGAGATTGAGTCCGTTCCAGTACCACAACATTAAGTGTAATTTGCTACTGCTGCCGTCATTCAAGCTTAACATACCTTGAATAAATCTTCTGTACATGTAAAGTCCTACTCTCAATTAATGAATAATAACGAATAATGAATACTATTTGTTATTATAACAGTTCATGTAGGAGATTCTGAATTACAATGCCGTAGTACTTGGTCTTGGTCTTATTATGGATTCGGGAACATATGCTAGTCTCATCCATTTCTCTCAGTTCAATTGCCTTAGTTGATAAATACAATACAATAAATATCTTATTGATATTATTTATGAAGAGTAACAATAGTTTATTTTGGGCGAAAACTATAGGCTACCATGGCACATTTTTTACAAAGTTCCTTCCTGATTAAATGGTTTCTGTTGATTAGATTAGAAACATAAAATAAACTTATATTCTTCAAAGAAAATACTATAACTCTTTATTTTTCTGTCTATGACAGTGTTGTCCGTACAGTTACGAAGGAGTCGTCTAGACAGTATTTTGAAGCAGAATCTCCCTCGAGGGTTTAATCAAGCTCTGAAGAAGGCCTTGAATGACAGCACGGTTCAGGCTAAGGTTTGCAATTCAAGAATTTTTAACAAAATCATCATTTACAGTTTGTTCAGGATCACATATGCACCAACAAAAATGACATTCTGCTTTAAGCAGTGTTTGCTGTCTTGCTATAACTTCCACCAGAACTAGCTACTGAATTGAACCATGCTAGATCAGGCTGATTTATGCTTGTTTACCATTGGTTGGTAAAACTGTTCAAATCATGATTTTTCTAGTGTAGCTGTGCTTTCTTTGGGATATCTGCACCCGAAGCGCAGCATATTGTCCATTATTTTGTCTTTGTATGATTTTGTTCCCTATGTCTGCATCTTTTATTTTAATCAAGGAGATCTATAAAACCTTCTTAGATTGTGCATTAGAACTGTGCATTAGATTTTCCATTCTCATTAACAGTTGCTGGCACATGATAAAATACATGGCTATGTCTAAATAATGGTGTATTTGTGGCATGCTAACTAGCCAAACCGGACTGACCCTCTTATAATTAAACCAAACAAAAAAAGAAAATAGTCTATTTGTTTTTATCTCTGTCACGTTTGGTTTTTGAATTAAGTATTTTAACTTACTTTTTTGAAAACCTGCTCTCCTTGAAATATATAACAAAGTGAATAAAATAGGAACTTGATTTGCAACAAACCACATTTGACCACAGAATATGTGCTAAACTTTAATTTGCTCTCCGTTACTCCCTATCATACAGGCTGGTTCTTGACTATATGGTGTGTAGGATGTAGCAGAAAATTCAAAGTTATTAAGCAAATCAAAGAGTGAATTGCTCACCCACTGGTTTTGCCCTTAGAAAAAAATAAGTATATTTAAAGTTCATTTTTATGAAGTATACTTAAGTAAAATTCAAGAATATTTTAAGTATACTTTATGTAGTAAGTAAACTAATATCAATGTACTAGAAGTATACTTGTAAGTATACTGTTTCAATACTACTTGGGACTAAATTGGCCCACTTTTTAGTGTATAAAAGTATACTTGTGCAACAGTAGTAAACTTTGAGTACACAACTAGTTTACAACTAAGTTTTTCGTGTGTACTGCAACTACTACAAGTAAACTTACTAGTCAAATACTGGTTGCACATTTTTTGTAGTTTATGAAAGTACACTAAAGTCTTTGAAGTATACTCAACCCTGGTGGAAAAAATAAATATGGTAAGTATACTTGCAACCAGACTAATTTAGTATACTTCAAGTGTGTTAATGATTACTGGTAACACTTTACTTGAAGGGGTGTGCATAAGACTGACATGACGCCTTCATAATCATGACATGGCAGATGGGGGTTTTATGCATGTTTATGACAACAGTTGTCATGAACATGCATAAAACCCCCATCAGTTACCGTCATTAAGTGGCATTCGCTCAATTATGACATTTTAAATGCACATATGACATTGTTTGAGATGTCTTTGTTATGACACCTTGACATAAATCAATACATCATAACCTGTCAGTGTCTTTGTCATGACAACTTGACATTACAAAGACAACATCAATTGTCATAAATATGTCATAAACATGACATAGCAGAGTAATTATCAAACTTAAGAAACCACTTAGCTTTATGGGTTAACATTTCATTAAATTGTAAGGTGGTTGGTTTTGACATTGGCTGTCATAAGGGCATTATAACAGTGTCATGAATGTTTTTCTTGACCTCAACTACAGTGGTACAATTTTAATTTGTCATTAAAATTTTATAATGGCTTCATGACAGCCAATGTCAAAACCAACCACATGACAGTTTAATGAAATGTTAACCCATAAAGCTAAGTGGTTTCTTAAGTTTGATAATTAATCTGCTATGTCATGTTTATGACATATTTATGACAGGTTGTGTTGTCTTAGTAATGTCAATTTGTCATAACAAAGACATCTCAAACAATGTCATATTTGCATTTAAAATGTCATAATTGAGCGAATGCCACTTAATGACAGTTGTCATAAACATGCATAAAACCTCCTTCATATTCATGACATTTATCATGTCATGATTATGACGGAGTCATTGTCAATCTTATGCACACCCCTTCAAGTAAAGTGTTACCGTATACTTTAAGTATATGCCTGTGTAGGGACTACTTACATGCTTGATTAGTGATATAAAAATGTACTTTATTAGTGTTACAAGTACATTACAAATTCATTACGCGTGTCTTCGAAACATACACGCAATATACCATAAGTGTATTTAATTAAACAAAAAGCTGACAAAATCGCATTTTTGTCAAAGACTACACCCGGATGCAATTCAGAATGATGATCCAAACACAGATGGAGTAGATTGAGTCGATCAACACCCCCAAAGCTTCACAGTCGTTTCCTCTTCATGGGTTTGACATTTGATTCGGTAACTTCAGGCAGATTTGAACTGATATGCTGTTTAATGTTTGATGATAGGATTATTTTACATTGGCATAAGTGTTTTGATCTGTAGATTCTGTACTCTTTCACCCCCCATATAACAGTGAAAACATGGATAGTCGGACAATTCAGTCAGCGGCGGGGAAAGAGTAAAGTAGATTTGAAATAAATTCCTATGTACACTACCAGTGGACTAGCCTACATAAAAATTCTGATCCTCAGAATTAGGAACATATCTGTTTTATTTATAAATCAGTATTTTCAAACAATGTAAGTTTATAAGACGGTATGTAAAACTATGTGAAAAAAGTATTTAAGCGGCAATCAAATGTAAAAACAACTACAAGCCAAGTATACTTAGAATACCTAACTTTTAAGTATATCTCGATCAAAAGATTAAGTACAAGTATAGGCCAAATATACTTTGACTTTTATGTCAGTATACAGTGTGTCAAGTATCATTAAGTGCAATTTTAGGTATATTTCTGAGCAGTACATAAAATAAGTAGACTGAAAGTATACTTTCTTATATTTTTGTTTAAAAGAATTATACTTACATCACACTTGAATAAACTTCTTTTTCACAAGGGAAAACAAATATATGTTGGGCATGATTAAAGTTAAACACACAACAGACACACAAACACTTCATATTTAGTAAAACATACTGAAATGGCCTATTAAGAAATTTATATTCTAAAATCTTTGTTTAAGTTTTGTTCTGTGTAAATTAAATAACATTTGGATGTAAATAGTCCTCTTCCTTACATAAATGCAAGCAGCACTACAACAGAGTGTCCTGCGGATCACCTTTATGAGATTGTCATCAAGCATGACATCAGCATCTTCTTCTGACTTTATTTTGGTTCGATCTTGATTTTTCTGCAGTTGTTGTACTTTGTGAACCCGCAGAGAAACTCCTCTGTTTGCAATCAAAAAAGTTGCAGTCCAAGGATCTTGTAAGCAAATACGTTCAAGCAGTCAGTCCCAAATAGTACTGATGCAGAGAAAAAGAGATGGCAGAGAGAATAGTGACTCACATTCAATTTTCAGTAAATTATTAATTCCAGTGTGTAGTGAACCTATTTAATTTTAAATTTATATCTCAATGTATACAACTTTTAAAATGATCACCAAACTACTGAATGCACCTTTAATATCAGTGTGTCTTGTAAATTTCTCGACCTTCCCCAGATTGAGAGCATCTCCAGAGTGCCTAACGTGACGGTCGGTTACTATGTGACCCATGGAGAGATGGTGTACACTGCCTCAGTGGTGGTGGAGGCTCTTAGCATCTATGGTATTGAGAGATTGATGGCAGATATTCGGCAGTTTGTGCCACTGGTGCAGGCGATTCCCATCCCAGCAGTCCCCTGGAGACCCAGCCCTGCTGTCTCAATGATGCTGAAGACAGGTCAGGCTCACAGCTCAATCTCTGTCACCACACTAATGTGTCAACGCTGCCATGCATATTTTTTTCCATATCCATTTAATTATACAGCCATTGTCATTGTGAGACCTAATAATATTTGTCCAACTCATGTTGTCACATGATGTCGTTTAAATTAAGCTTAATTGAATCATAATGCCGCAGAAATGAAGATGGCATTTCAATCAAATATAACGAGAAAAAAAGGCACAGGAGAAACAGAAGGGTAAATAAATACACAGGATAACAAGGAACAAAACAAGATACAGGTGAACAACATAATCAGTAACCAATACAGGTGAACAACATAATCAGTAACCACAGAAACAAACAGGGACCTAATCAGAAACCAAGGCAACTAAAGCCTAGTTCACACTACATGATTTTAAGCCCGATTTAAGCCCGATTAGCAAATCGTTGAGCTCGCCGACAGGTCAGGGTGTTATCGCGTGCAAATCGCGGGGGATTAGCGGGCGATGAACGCTCGCCAATCTGTTAGTATGAAAGAGCCAACAACGCATCAAAGACGCTCGCAGACGCCTCGCAGACACGTCGTCGAGCCCAGAAAAATATCTAGCATGCTAGATATCCAGAGTTGTCGCACGACTCAACCTCACGTGAGGTTCGTCTTCTTCGCTGGGTATTGGCGCGCGTGCTGTTTCACGTCATTTCGGTTCGTTTTATTGCGTGATTTTTTCGTGACAAAACGTGGTTTGTAGACAAGATAGAATCGTTTGGTGACAGAGTTGTTGTCAACTCGTGTAGTGCGTTACCTCCTGTTGCGGATCAATCACGTTGTGTCGTGTGGTGTGAACAGCTCAACAACTTGAACACTCCTGATTTCACAGAGAGCAAGTCATGTAGTGTGAACCGCACAGTTCAGCCCGACGTTTTAAAATCATGTAGTGTGAACTAGGCTTAAGGAAACGGGAACTAAACATATGAACTATGAACACAGACACAAAGGGAAGAAAATAACCTCAATATTAGAGTCTCAGACAGAATTAGAATATGACAAATTGGTTCTCAAGTGACTTGTAAGCAAAATGTCATGTCATGCTGGCATATTTAATTTGAGAGCTGCAGAAGTGGTGAATATTTTTTTAGTGAATAACTTTTGGTCTGTTCTTCAAAGCTATCAAATGGCTTGGAATATGGCATACTGGCACTTTTATGGTGGCACCACAGACTTTTTACCAAGAGAGGTGTCAGTAAATAAATGGGAGAACAAACATATAAATAATGCATGACTTTATTAGTTAAAAAAGTAATCTAAATTAGATTACTTTTTTGAAGTAACTAGTAATGGGTTACCCAAAACACTGCATGTGATATTGCTTAATTATATCTTTAATAAATCCGAAATCCGAATATAAAATATAATACTTTTAATAGTGGTAACCTGATGGTACCATGTTCTGCATGTTTCAGCAACTTCTTTTCATATGGTGTCTTCTCTGTGCATGTCTTTATGTTATGTGTGTGTGTAGTTCTGAGGTTTGTAGGGCCAGGATATGACCTCAGGTCCTGCAGATTTACTCAGATGATGGAGCAGAGACTGGAGAATGCTTTTGCTGAAGCCGAGGCCATAGTGATGAAATCTCATAGCGGGCTCACTGTACAGGTGGGAAGGCCTTAACTACTTTAAACTACTTTATTAACCTCTAAAACTATAACTTTTGCATATCGAATGAGGTTTGTTGGATTCTATGCAATCACATTTTTTTGGGGGAAAAAATGTTTATAATGCATTTCGTTTTCTGTCATATTTTTTTTTGTTTCTCTCTTCTCTTTTCTCACAGATCTTGAGCACATCTCAGTCTTTGGGTACTCCTGCTGTATCTCTGATATATGTGGTACATAATGGGAGTGTCTCTCTCAATGGCATAACAGCCAGTAACCTCCTCAGCCACCTGACTGCTGAGCTTGTTGGCTACTTCCTGTTTTACCCTCCACTGATCACTGCTGAGCGTAAGTGCTTTCTGGCATTCCTCAGTTATACAATTAAAATGTAACATATGAAATTGTTACAATTTGTATTTCCTTTTTAGATAGTATAGAATGAGTATAGTATGCAAAACTGACAATTCATTTCATTTTTGGTTTATATTTATAAATCTAAAAACTGTCAAATACTAATTAAAAAACAAACAAACAAACAAACAAACAAATATATAAACAGTATTAATGTTAAAATGTTTTTTAGGACATAATTATCTAAACATGATAGAGGCATAATAACATTGATGATTCTCTTCAGATAGTTGAAGCATTTTCTGTTTGGTTTGTAGTCTTCACAGGTTCATGCATACATGGGCCTGGGCACAGCATGCACATCAAAGCCAATTACAAGGAAACATAATTAACAGTTGGAAATCCCAGATACACTTGTGTTTGTGTCTGTGTGGAAAGAACACGGTTCCACTAGCAACTGTAATGCGATGGTGAGAATATCACACACCTCGCTGTCACACTTTTGCTCATGCTGACTGTGGGTTGTTTGCTTTCTCCTCGCAGTCCATTCTCTTGTCTGCTTTGTCTTTACTTTGATAAAGTATTTATTTACATTTTCTTAAGTTGAAATGCATTTATTTACAGAACAGTGTCGTAACTAGGGCTGGGTATTGGTATAACAGATTGTGCCTGGGGAAGTACCCTTAAAGGGTTAGTTAGTTCAGCCCAAAATTTAAATTATCCCATAATTTACTCACCCTCAAGCCATCCTAGATGTTCTGTATATATACTGTATACTTTCTTCTTTCAACCAAACACAATCCGAATTATATCAAAATAAAATATCTTAGCTCTTCCAAGCTTTATAATGGGAGTGAATATTAACTGAGATTTTAAAGCCCCAAAAAGCGTTTCCTTCTATCATAAAAGCAATTCATACTGCTCCAGGGAGTTAATAAAGGCCTTCTGAAGCGAAGCGATGCATTTTTGTAAGAAAAATATCCATAATTACAATGCATTCTATAAAATATGCATATGTGTAGTAAATACATTTTGGACATATGTACTACATCCACAATATTGGCACTGTCATTTGACCAACAACAGCAATAACATCACTCATGTTAGGGTGGGCAGCGGAGTCAATATCTATATCAATCTCAAATTTTTTTGTATCTGTATCTGTATTCTGATAAATCTGGAAGTGGTCTGGCCTTTAACCTGAAGTTCGTGAAATGAGAAGCATTTCATATATATATATATATATATATATATATATATATATATATATATATATATATATATATATATATATATATATATATATATATATATATATATATATATATATATATATATATATATATATATATATAATTGTTTTATTATAATTATAAAATTTATTGAAATATCTTCTAATTAAAACAATAATACTAAATGTTAAAAAAGGGGATTTTTTTTCTCCAAAGAATCTTGTCAAGACAACCACAACCTCAAATAAGAGGACACTATATAAAATAGCTGATTAGAGAACATGAAAGTTTATATAAAATATTCAGTGCAAAAAAAAGTGCAAATCTATATTAGTATAAAGAATGCATGCTGTGCAATCTCCGAGAGAGTGAGACAGAGAAACATATCATATCGTACAAGGTTTAAAATTTTAAATAAACATATCAAGTAGTAGAACATATTTATAATGTAGTATCTTAGTTGATATCACTGTTGTCAAAGCTCTGATTTCTGAGAGATGCAAAGTGGCAGCAGCACGGCTATATTTGATATGTGATTACGCTGTCATTCATGAAATTAACACTCATTTGTGTATCATATCGTTCAAGGTTTAAAACATTTAAATAGACATATCAAATGGTAGAAAATGTGTATGATGTAGTATTTAGGTTAATATTTGGCACTCTTGTCAAAGCTCTGATTTCTGACAGATGCACAACAGAAACATGGCGATTTGATTGGCAGCTATTAGCAATGGCACTCTACTAATTTCATAAAGTTTACACTCATTCACTTCACACACTCATTATTTTGTAGTGATGTGATATCCCCTTATCCAGCAAACAGTATACTGAATATTTTTTCCTATTATGAGGTAGAATTTGTTATTCCTTATCCATGCCTTTCCGAAAGTAAGTAAGTCATTCATTGAGTCATTCACCCAACCAATTATTTGTTTAAAACTGATTCATAAGACACTGAAACCACCACTACAAACCACCAAGACAAAAACATCCCCACTGCATCGGTTGATCCTGCTTTGATCATTTTCAAAATTGGTTTCTTCATTGTTTTAGTCATCATTTACGTCATTCGTCTTATTTATTTATTTATTTATTTATTCATGATAATAAAATGGGACCTGTGACCCTGTAGAGGATAAAGCAGTTTGAGGAATTGATGGATGGGTTTTGAAAATACATTTTATATGAAAAATGATATGCTTGTAAAAATTAAACGCTTGTCAAAACACTTAGGCTGTTGTTCCTCAGATTAGACCTTAGACGACCTTAGTGGAGTAATTCAACTGCTGTTGGAATTTTACAGGCTGCTTAGTGATTTTGCCTTGAAGACAGGCTGTCAGCCAGAGCTTTTAATCACACTGCCAGTATGCAATCGAGTAAAGGTTTCATTTGGGGAATGCGACTAGACTCTCTGTACTGTCTGTTGAAGAGTAGATGTGCTCAGCTAAGCCTCTAGACCCAGGATCAAAGCAATGTCTTTGGATACAAGCTTTCTTATCTACCCTTCCTCTCTACAACAGTTTCTCTTGCTTTCTTTCTCTCCCCTCTCACTATCTTTCCTCTGCAGCTCTGGAATACCATAACCTCAACACATCAGTAGCAACCAGGCCATTTTGGATTATCACAGGTAATCATCTTATTGATGAATGTTCATTATAGCCATATAAGTGAAATAACTTCATTTAGGAAGAAGAATCTGATTCTTTTCTGTTTGCTCTGTTGACTTTTTCTGACATCCGCCCAAAACTTTTGTTCTGGATCACTGAGTTTTCCATAGATGATTTTCACTCCCATTCCCATTATATGCAGGGTTGTGGTGTAAAATCAAATTGTTTGAGGTTTTTACTCTGTATATGTTTGCTTTAAGATCATCTATATGCTAGAATACTCCTAAAACCTCACATAAACAAACTGTTAGAACATGTGGGAAACATCTGGGAATTTTTTGTTGTTGTGTTATATTACATGCATTTTCACATAACATGCATAACATTTTGGTTACTTACGTAACCTCAGTTCCCTAAGATGAGGGAGCGAGTATTGCGTAAGGCTTAGCTTACGCTATGGGAAAATTCATTTTCTCTGGAATATTGAAGCAAACTTTTTAAAACGCAGTGCAGCTGCACAGATGAGCAACTCAGACGTGCGAAACAATCGGGTCGCTTCGCGCCCTGACGTGTCAGAGCCCGCGATAATGGGCGTGGCTTATAGCTATATAAGCACCCATTCAGCCAAGGAATTCAGGTTTAATCGACTGAAGCGATCCCCTGATCAAAGCACAGCAGCACGGCGGGTTACGCAATACTCGTTCCCTCATCTTAGTGAACCGAGGTTACGTTAGTAATCGAGACGTTCCTTTACGAGAGGTCTCTCGTATTGTGTAAGGCTTAGCTTACGCTTTGGGAACCCCTTCAAAACGGTTAGAGATGGGCTTCATATAGGGGACCAAGGAATGGGTCTAAAAGGGCCAAGTCCTTTAAAATATATGTTTAAGAACCGTAGTTCAAATTTAACCAGAACCAGATATGTATCGGGTCCCTATGGCTTAGAGAGATTGTGCTTAACACTTTTTTATTGAAAGAACCCTCGCTTGCAAAGCGGGAACTTCCATGTTATAAAACCTCATAAATGTGGACGGCGAGGGCCAGCCGGCCGCCGCACAGATATTTTCAATAGGTATTCGACTTGACCGAGCCCATGACGAGGCCATGACTCTCGTGGAATGAGCTCTGACACCTAAGGGGCAATGAAGGCCCTTGGACTCATAAGCCAGCGTGATAGCATCCACTATCTAGCGCGATAATCTCTGCTTTGTGATAGCGAGCCCCTTGGTGCGGCTGCCAAAGCATACATAAAGCAGTTCTGACTGTCTGAACGAGGCAGAACGCTCCAGATAAACTCTGAGAGCCCTGACAGGGCAGAGTAGATTCACGTCTCTTTCATCCTCTGGCGAGGAAAGAGCTGCTAGCGAAATAACCAGTGCTCTGAATGGAGTAGAGAACACTTAAGGAACATAACCATGCCTTGGCTTAAGGACGACTCTGGAGTTGTTGGGCCCAAACTCAAGGCAGGAAGCGCTTACTGATAGCGCTTGGAAATTGCCCACTTGCTTAACTGAAGCTAGTGCCAGTAAGAGAGTGGTTTAAGCGAAAGAGGCTTCAGGTCCGCAGACCGAAGCGTCTCAAATTGGACACCCTTCATGGCTTCCAGGACCGTGGAGAGGTCTCAGATAGGCACAGAGGGGCGTCGAGGAGGGTCTAACCTTCTGGCCCTTTAAGGAAGCGCACGACAAGGTCGTTTCTTCCTAGTGATTGCCCGGCCACAAGAGCATGAGATACTGTTATGGCCGTCACATACACTTTGAGCGTGGAGTGGGTACGACCCGCGTCCAACAGCTCTTGCAAGAAGGCGAGTACACTTAATACTTTGCACGAGTAGGGGTTCAGGCTCTGTGTTGCGCATCAGCCGGAGAATACTACCCACTTTTGAGCATAGAGACGCCAAGTTGAAGGCGCTCTCGCTTCAGTGATGGTTTTTAGCACCCTTTTCCGGGAGACACCCGGATACCCGTTGAGGGGCCATTCGTGAAGGGCCCACAAGTAGGGACGGGGATGGCAGATTTTCCCGTTCGTCTGTGTGAGGAGATCTCTCCTTAGCGGTATTGGCCATGGGTATTGGCCCTTTTCTAACAGTTTCGACACCTTGGTGTGAAGGATGTGTGTCACTTCGGTTCTCACTGTCGTCTCGACCATGGCTATAAAGCGCGGAGGTCTGCAAGCAAACTGTAGCGAGTAGCTGTCATAATATAAAACAAGTGGAGCAGTGTGATTGATGGTTAACCTTATTTTATTTTGGGAATTGTTATTGATTGATATAGCGATTGTTTTTCTTAAAACTCTTATATTTATTTGCTGTGAGTTTTTCCTTATTGTTTGCTGTGGATTAATTATATTGTTTGCTGTGATGTTGCGGGACATTTGATAGTACTGTTTTCCCTCTTTCACGAACTGCAACAACAAACACTAATTGACACACCTGTAGAACCCCGCTCACATCAGCGATCTAATTTGCCAGCTGATCAGATAACTTCCAATAAAAGGAGGCTAGATCTCTTACCGAGGAGGATAACGCTCTGGGCGAATGGACGTGCCGTGTGCTGTAGCGGACTGGCTTGCGAATCTTCTTTTCCCTCTGTGTTTCTGCTGACTGCTACTCCTGTGCCTTGGTGGAGCAGACTCTCGGACTCTGCAATGCTCACAAAAATGGTTCTGGATTTCTGGATTTGGAATAGGCTATTCGAAGCCCCGCTGAAGCAAGATACTATGCACCAGTGACAGGGGAAACACGGAGCTGACTCCAGGCTGGACTGGACTTGGGTATTGTTTCACCTTGGGAAAGAACATTGGACAATCCATGGTTTTATTTTCTCTATGGGTTTTTGGTTATTTTAATATCGTGATTGTAAAATTAACTTTTAAAATAATCACTTTTTTAAAAATAACTATATATATTTCTTGTGTCTTTCTCGCTGTGTTGGTGTGGCTGGGAATCTAAATCTAGATTTATTTAAAATGAACAGATTTCTAATCTGTTACATACGTAGCCTCTTTTTATTATGTTCAATACCCAATCTGATATACTGGGGATGGCCTCCCAGGCCTTGGCCAGCATAGCTATGGGTTGAATGATGTCTGGGGATGGGTCGCTTTGTGATAGGGACCCGGGCTCGCAGCTGCTTTGTGCTTGTAATACTGTGGGAACAGCGCTTTCGTTCAGGGGTGCACACTTTATAGTGGGCACAACCTACTTTCATCACTTTCAAATGTAGAGGTGTGTACTTTATAGTGGGCACACAACCTACATTGCTTGATACTGTGGGAACAGTGCTTATGTGCAGGGGTGCGTACTTTATGGTGGGCACACAACCTACATTTATTACACTCCCAGCGTGAGCTGGAGGGAAACTTGATACTGTGGTAACAGTGCTTGTGTGTAGGGGTGCATACTTTATAGTGGGCACGTGAGCTGGAGGGAGAACAGTCAGAAAAGTGCTATTTTCGTGTTTTATTTTTTGTCAACGTAAAAACGGCGTTTGTTTGCAGGTGTGCATGTTTTATAACAGACCTATTCACTGCAACGTTGCAACGTTGTATTTCCAGCCGCCTGAAAATAGGGGACTGGGAAATGTGTGAGAGGCTGTTTGGAGATTGGTCCGGCTTCGGCGGAGATCTATCTCGTCACACTCAGGGCAGCCACCCTTAGCGAGTGCAGCTTCCGCGTGGTCACGGCCCAGACAGGAAGCGCAGAGGATGTGACGGTCTCCGCCGAAGAGAGGGCCTTTGCACGAGGCGCAGGTGGATCGAGGCATTTAAAACAACACCTCAGAAATGACTCTTTTAGAAAAAGTTTGACACGGCGGTGAACACACTAATGCTTTTAAAAGGATATATACCGTGCCGGATGGCACAGCAGAACAACGGGCTGAAGGGGGTGTCCAGTTGAAAAACAGGAAGGCCGGCGTCCTCAGAACTGCAAGGCAGGTGACTTGTTCCGCTGAAGACTTTTCGGCGGCGACGAGAAGGCTTCTTATCCGGAGATCAGCGGAATGGAGAGGGAAGGAGATAAAATCTGAATTCCTTGGCTGAATGGGTGCTTATATAGCTATAAGCCATTGGCGGGCTCTGAAACGACCCGATTGGTTTGCGCGTCTGAGGACGCCTCGCCATAGGTTCGTGCAGTTGCCGCAGTGCAGCCAATGACCGCGCTAGTCGCTCATCTATGTGTCTGCTGTGCAGCTGCACTGCGTTTTTAAAAGTTCGCTTTAATGTTCTCGAGAAAAGGAATTTTCCACATAGAGTAAGCTAAGCCTTACGCAATACGAGAGACCTCTCGTAAGGAAACAAAATATTTAAGCCATTTGCTCCAGTGAGTTTGTATAATACGTATAATATCATGCTGTCTGTGACAAGGCAGGGTCAGAGACGGTAGTTTCTTGATCCATGAGCAGCGTTTATTGTGATAAGCCAAGACTATGCAATACACACACTGGCTGAGATTGTAAGCAGGGAATACAAGAGAGCCAATCCCAGAGGCGAAGACAGATAACAGTTCGTGGTTCACTGGCAAGCAAATCCAAAAGGACAGAGAGAGTAAACAGTTCGGAGTATGCAGGCAATGGTCGGTGACAGGAAAAATCCACAAATGTGGTCCAAAAGCATGATTATAGTCCAAAGCAGGCTAACAGGTCAAAAACCAGGTAAGCAGTCCAAATATACATTAACAGACTCAGAATTGTAGCAACAGCAAAACAATACTTCACAAAAAACGAGAGAACAGAGGGTGTATAAATAGTACAAAGGAAATGACAAACAGTTGAAGCCCATAATGAGCTTAAGCAAAGGATTCTAGGAAATGAAGTCCAAGAACCCAACTGTTCAATATTCAGGGGATAGGGATCTAGAGACAGTACGAGTGGAGACAGCAGGTTCAGTGGGTGTAACTGCCATTCTATGGCAAGATTAGATCATTTTAAATTTCTTTCCATTCTATGTAAACACAACAACCCATCTCCTGTACGGTCTCTGTAATTGAAATAATGCTAATATTCATGAATTGGTACGGGATGCATATTAATTGATCCTGCTTTGACTTTGTTTAAAACGTCTCTGGTTACTTGCGTAACTTATGTTCTCTGAATAGGGAACGGGACGCTGCGGAAAGCGCAGTGGGATATCCTCTGGATGTGCCTATTGCCTGAAGCCCTATAGAATCACGGCAATTCATTGGCTGATGCCGCTCGCGCAAAGCTGGCTCCGCCCTGACGCTCTTACGTCCTAGCATGATGAACGCGTGCGCGCCATCCTCTCCTCAGATTTCTCTGCCGAAAATAAAAATTGTCGGCAGAACGAGGAGCTTGGCAGCGAACGCAGCGTCTCGTTCCCTATTCAGAAAACATAGGTAACGCAAGTAACCAGAGACGTTCTCTTTCATAGGTTCACTCAACACTGCGGAAAGCGCAGTGGGAACGAAATACCAAACTCGCCAAGCTAAGCGCTGCCATAACTGGAATCAGACCAAATAATAACCATGATCGGTTCAAGAAGATAGAACATGGGAACCTGGAGTCATGTCAAGATCTAAATTATAGAACCTCACAAAGGTGTGCGGAGAGGACCAACCTGCGGCTACACAAATGTCTTCCAAGAGGACCCCTCTAAAGAGAGCTTGAGAGGAAGCCACACTTCTGGTGGAATAAGCTCTGATGCTAAGAGGTGAAGGCAAACCATGCACCTCGTAAGCCAGCGAAATAGCGTCCGTTACCCAGTGGGAAATCCTCTGCTTTGATGCTGCAAGCCCGCGGCGGCCAGCACCAAAACATACCAAAAGCTGGTTTGATTTCCTCCAACCGCCTGAGCGATCTACATACAATTTCAAAGAACGGACCGGGCAGAGCAAGTTAAGATTCCTTTCTTCCTCAGAGGCAAAAGGAGGAGGGTGTAAAGCGTTAAGTTTAACAACCTGAGAGCGGAATGCCGTGGAAAGAACTTTGGGTACATACCCCGACCTCGTCCTCAAGGTAACCCTAACCAGGCCAGGAGCGAAGTCCAAGCACGACTCACTAATAGAGAGAGCCTGCAAATCCCCCATCCGCTTTAGTGAAGATAAAGCCAACAAAAGAGCAACCTTAAGAATCTGAATCTGCTTAGGGGCTGACTCCAAGGGCTCGAAGGGAGCCTCTGTCAAACCCTCCAGGACGTATGACAGGTCCCACGAGGGAACACTAGGGGGGCGAGCCGGTTTCAGGCGCCTAACCCCACGCATGAAGGCCGAAACTAACCTCAGTTTCCCCAAGGGAATCTCGTTTGATTCTCTATGAGCGGCAATAGCTGTGACATATACTCTGAGAGTGGTAGCAGCTGCTCCGGAAGCAAACTTTTCCTGCAGGAATTCCAGCACTGAGCCTACTGGGCAGCTAACTGGGTTTCTTTTATGTGCTAAGCACCATGCCTCGAACACCCTCCACTTGAAGGAATACAGCCTCCTTGTAGAAGGGGCTCTAGCACTCGCGATGGTCTCCTGAACGTTGGTTAGGAGATCAAAGCTTAAAGCTAACGGCCTCTGATAGGCCAAACGTACAGCTTCCAAATGTCGGGGCAAGGATGCCATATCCTGCCCTGAAGCTGGGAAAGCAGGTCCTCCCTGACCGGGATCTCCCAGGGGAAGGATTCCAACAGAGGGATCAGCTCCGAAAACCATGGCTGGGACGGCCAGAATGGGGCTTCCAGAAGGAGGCGGACTCCGCTTTCCCTGGACAGAACCGCCTGGATCAGCTTGATGGGTGGGAAGACATAGAGTTTTTGCATTGGCCATGGGTGGGCGAATGCATCTATCCCCAACGGAGCTGGAGGGCTCAGGGAGAACCAAAGCGGGCATTGGGACGACTCCTGAGATGCAAAGAGGTCCACTTCCGCTTTCCCGAACATCTCCCAGATCAGGGCCACCGCCTGCCGGTTCAACATCCATTCCCCAGACCTGAGCTTCTGCCTCGACAGGAAATCTGCTGCGAGGTTTAGAATCCCTGGGACATGAACTGCTCTCAGAGAGAGGAACTTGTCCTGGGACCACAGGAGAAGGTGACACGCATGCCTGTCTAGGGTGCGCGATCGTGAACCCCCCTGTCTGTTTACATGGGACACTACTGCCATATTGTCCGTTCTGACAATGACATGGTGTCCTTCGAGGAAAGGGAGAAAGTGGCAAAGAGCCAGGAAGACAGCCCTCAGTTCCAAGCTGTTTATGTGCCACGAGAGGGTCTCGCCAGTCCAAACCCTACACGCTGGCCTGCCCTCGAAAACCGCTCCCCAGCCAGTCAGAGAGGCATCCGTCGTAACCATCTGGCGACGGAATACTGCACCCATACCGACTCCTTTCTGAAGGAAGAGGGGGTCCCGCCAGATTGACAGGGCGCGAAAGCAACTGCAAGACACCTTCAATAGGCGAAGGGCTGGCCCCGTGGGCCGAGCCCCTGAGAGCTTCATCCACCACAGAAAAGGTCTCATGTGGAGTATCCCTAGAGGTAGCACAGGGGAGGCTGCGGCCATAAGGCCCAGAAGTCTGCGGCAGGTGCCCACGGAAACATGATAGCCTAGCGCAAAGCGGGACAGACATGTCACCAGACTGGAAATCTGTGCAGGAGCCAAACGGGCCTGCATAAGAACATAGTCCATGCGTACCCCCAAGAAAACCGTGCTCTGAGCTGGAGTAAGAACGCTCTTCTCCGTATTCAACCTCAAACCGAGAGACTGAATATGACGGAGGACAATGTCCCTGTGGTGTGTCACCAACTCTCTGGAGTGGGCTAAAAGGAGCCAATCGTCCAGGTAGTTGAGTATATGGATGCCCTGGAGCCGCAGCGGGGCCAGAGCAGCATCCATACACTTTGTGAACGTTCTTGGCGCTAGAGCGAGGCCAAAGGGGAGGACCCTGTACTGGTACGCTTTTTCTCCAAAGGCGAACCTGAGAAACTTCCTGTGTCGCCGTACGACCTGGATGTGGAAATAAGCATCTTTTAGGTCTACTGTCACGAACCAGTCCCCCAGCCGGATATGAGATATGATGGCCTTCAGCATCAACATTTTGAATTTCCCTTTGTAAAGAGAGGAATTCAACCGGCGAAGATCTAGTATCGGCCGCAGGCCGCCTCCCTTCTTCGGGACCAGGAAGTAACGGCTGTAGAAGCCCTGTTCGACTTTCCCCGAAGGAATCTCTTCTATTGCCCCCTTCAGCAGAAGTGATGAAATCTCCTGCTGCAGTACAGAAGCCTGAGTGGCGCTGTCGACTACAGTAGGAAAGACCCCGTTGAAGCAGGGGGGGTTGCGACAAAACTTAAGCGTGTAGCCGAGCCGAACTGTGCGAAGGATCCAAGGCGATACCCCGAGTAAACGCTCCCATTCTTGAACGAAATGTGAAAGAGGGAGAGGAGTGTTGCAGTGCATGGGACATACCTGAGGTAGAGTGTCGCGCTGGTTCTCATGGGGAGGCGTGGTTGACCGTGAAGGAGAGCGCTTGGCATCCTGACACATACTGGGGGGTACCACCGCCTGGATAGAAGTAACTGGGTCTACCTGCTCCAGAGGAAAACGAACTGTGCCTCCGAGGAAGCAATTGGCGGGTGTAACATGCACCGGATCGAGGGGAGAAAGCAAGACGCGTCTCCTTCCTGCTGCGCCGGACTGGGTGAAGAGAGTGAAACAGGACCTGCACTTCGAAACACACTGGGTGGCGAAGGTGACAGGGTTGGAGGAGGAGAGCCGGTTGCAGGAGGGCAGAAACGCTTGCGCGGTCTGTCCCAACGTCGTAGATCTGGCAAGGCTCTCCTCCTTCTGACCTGCGGGTCAGGAACGGCTCGAGGATGCTGGAGTGGCTGATTTGTTGGACCGCTTCAGCTGAGGGCGCGTGTGAGGGCGCTGGCGGGGAAACGGACGACCTTGGGCTCCCCAGATCTGTGGCTTTGCGAAGCTCTTTGACAGCTTCGGGCGTCAGTCCCTCTCCTTCATCCATGTCCTTCAAGACGTCCGCTTGGTAGGCTTGAAGGATGGCCATGGTATGCAGGGCCATGCCTGCTTGACCAGCCACCATGTAAGACTTCCCAATGAGGGAGGAAGTAGTCCTACAAGCCTTGGAAGGAAGAAGAGGACGTGACTTCCAGGATGGTGCAGACGACAGGGCGAGGTGGTTAGCCAGCGTGTTCTCGACCGCTGGAATAGCGGAATAACCCTGCTCCACTAAACCCACAAGGTTGGTGAAGTCAGCGGCTGCCGCATTAGTTAGGCGAGTGGAGAGGCTGCTTCCAGGATCTGGAGATTTCGTGATGCAGATCGCTTAAAAAGGGCAGCTTTCTTCGCTCTGGCCTAGAATTAGGGCCACGTAGGAACCTCTCGTCGAGTTTGGACGATTGAGACTCGCGGGGCTCATCAAGCCAGTCTATAGATAGCTTCTCTGTAGCGTGCGACAGCACGTCAATAAGCTCAGTGTAGGCCGGAGTATGCCGCGCGTCCTGGCCGCTAGGCGGGATAACGTCATCAGTGAAAGCAGGCCCGAAATCCTCGGAGTCGGAAGCTGCAGTGTAAATCATATCATCTAGACCGAAAGAAACCGATTCGTGGGTTCTCGGGCTGGGGCATAAATAATCATAATCAATCATAATCAATCAACCGCGCCACGTGCTGTAGTTGAATTTGGAATAATTCGGGCTCAGAAAAAAAACGAACGAAGGGCAAGATGTGACCGCTTTCATGAAGGCAGAGAAATCTGAGGAGAGGATGGCGCGCGCGCGTTCATCATGCTACGACGTAAGAGCGTCGGGGCGGAGCCAGCTTTGCGCGAGCGCCATCAGGCAATGAATTGGCGTGATTCTATAGGGCTTGAGGCAATCGGCACATCCAAAGAATATCCCACTGCGCTTTCCGCAGCGTTGAGTGAACCTATGAAAGAGAACTATTTTTATTGGCTGAGCAAAAGCAAACAAAACGACAAAGTCATTTTTGTCATCGGTTTCATCATCTTTTGGTCATAATTTTCAGCATTTCGTTGACCAAGTACAACATAATTGAGAAGTAACTACTCTACATCAAGACTCTACAGCAATGGTTCAGCAGCAACTCTGGCCCTCGAGGTCCTTCGTCCTGAAGAGTATAGCTCGAACCCTGATCAAACTCATCTGTTCATAACTTTTTAGCAATCCAGAAGACATTGATTGGCTTGTTCAGGTGTGTTTTAGAACCTAAATTCTGCAGAACTTGAGGGCCAGTGATGAGAAACTCTGCCCTACAGCAAGAATCTTTCATTTAATGTGTCTCCCTCTCCCTCTCCCTCTCTTTATCTCTCCAGTGATTCAGGATGTGGAAAATTCCTCTCTGGAAGGACAGTACCAGAGCTTTGCCAGTCTGATGGAGGAGCGGTTGGCTGAGCTCTTCATGGTGGCGCATCAGCAAGGTGTTCGCTTCAAAAGGGCAACAACCGTGGGCAGTTACACTGTCCAGGTACGACCTAATGGAACTTCCAAGTGCTAATGTATTGAGCAAATTTATTGCAAAAAAATAAATAATTATTTAAAAAAATATATTCATTCTGGAAGACAGATTCACAAACCCTATGTAAGAAATGGCCATAGGTTGGCCCAACAACAGTATAGTCCATTCTTATTTGAATCAGTTTTAGCTGAAGATGTTAAAATATCATATGTTGGCATTTGGAAATTGAGTTTGAGTTTCGTTTGAGTTTCTTTATTTAAAGGGACAATGCACATTAATTATCATGAGTACAAGGTCCAACATGTAAATGTGCCAGATTTAGCCGTACAGGCTAATTTTCATCTGCAGTCCCTAGCAGGTTAAAGATTAAAACAATAAATACACTACGACAATAAAAAAAACATAATTAATACAAACACATTATTCTATATTATGGCAACATATTTGATTTGTTAATAACCAATGTTTTATGGATTTGGAAAATGATTTGATAGACGTGATCTTCCTTAGTTCTGTGGGTATGGTATTCCATGCATGAGCTGCTCGAAAAGAGAAAGCCGACTGTCCAAAGCTACTTTTTTGACCAATTGGCCAAACTACAATACTTTTTCCTTCAAATTAAATTTGTTTAGAGATCTACAATCAGGATTTAAAATTAACACCATCAACACGCCAAATGCGGTTGAAAATCCACTGTGTCGGGTAATGCATATTACACACTAACCTTTTTTGTGGGTTTTGATTCATATCTATCACTTTGCATGGCCTCGCTATCAGAGCCCTTCCCCCAAAAGGAGCCTCAAACAATAGCAAAACAACACGTAAAGAGGGTGGCGCATTGCGTGACACACCTTTAAAATTCGAACACATTGACTATGAGTATTCGCACACCCAACTATGACTCTAGGCTGTTCAAATTATGCAACATCAAAGCACCGCCCTTCACAGTTTTCTGTTAAAATACAACAATTTAAGGCGAATTTTACGCATTAATATTCACTGTTTTGGACTGCCGCCTTGAACTTGAGAACACAAATACAGAATGATGAGACCAGTGTGCGATAAGCTTACCTGTGAGATTTCCACGCCGCTGTGTGACCAGTTAACAGTCTGCCAGAGCCTTAGGAGACAATTAAGAGACCACTTTTTCCAAGCGGTTTTCATAAATATCTAGTCTGGCTATCACCAGACCAAGCTCAATCTTTTAAGATTGAACATTAGTCTGGGGAGTCTGCTCTGTATTTTCTACTGCACAAGAGGTGTGATCAACGGCCATATTTCAAATGACTCTGTACGCAATTGGATAGTCCTTCAACCAATCAGACCAACGATCCGGGTGATGTACTTTCCAGGCAGGAAACGTGTCAACAAACGTGTTGGTTTGTAGCATTGATCAGCGGTTTGCAGATGCAGCAATGGCATCAAGCGATTTTTGCAGGTTGTGCAAAAAAACATGAAAGTGAGTTAGAGCGATTTGTCAAAAGATGCCTGCCGTCGCTTCTCTATTGGCATCGTGTTAAACCCACCAATAGCGCGCCAGGTGGATAAGCCAGTTTGTGATTGGTCCCCGCAGATTTGTGTAGAAAAATGTACAGGTTTCCAGCCTGAGCTGCAGGGCGAAATTAAATCAATGGCAGATTGGGCTGGGTTTACCCAGTCTAATAAATACCTACCATCTTTATTGCTACGTGCTGGTAATCTCATGGCAATTATAAGGGATGACACAGAGAATTTTGTTTTTATTTCTATTTTATTTTATTTGAATGGTACCTGCAAACAGTGATTGACTATCGAAAAGCTGAAAACAATGCAAAGGTTCAAAATTAGAATTAATAATTTAGTAACACTGATAGAAAACATGGACATTTTAGATTTTTAGCATGAATTCATTGTGGTAATCACATTTCCTCGTTCAAAATTTTTAGTTTGCCATTCCCCATCACCACCTCTATTAATTCTACATATTTAAATGCAAAATGGTACAAATTTAAAACAGCAAACAAAAATGTAGCTGTAGATGAAAAGCGTGACTGAATGTTATATATCACATTAAACAAGAAAATTTGCCAATTCAGATCATACCAGTTTTGTCATTTAACATTATACCTTTAACATTTAACAAATTATGATCACAAATTATAATCCAAAAGGGGTATTATTATATTATGTTCTTACCTGTTTTTTTATTATTTTCTTGATAATTTAGATAGATAAGTAGATAATTATTTTTATCCTGCAAAATGTATCCTGAATATATTTTCACACAAAATCTTCTACTGTAGATCTACTGTTACCTCAGGAGGGATTCATGTATGATAGTGATTTCACCCCTTTGGCTCATTTCTAATTAATTAATCTTACAGGCTGCATCTGAAATCGCATTCTTCCCTACTATATAGTAGGCAAAAACAAAGTTTGTGACAAAAGAGTACAGTACTCATAAAACAAAAAGTACCCGGATGACCTACTACTTCTGGCGATATTCTGAAGTGTGCATACAATGGAGACTTCACTATCACATAAGGCCACGGGACAGGAATTGTGTATGGCAGTGAAGCGACGCAACTAAGGTTGGTAGGTCACATGATAATGACAACATGGCGAATATAGTTCGTTCAGCTTACATTCATACTATATAGAATGCATTCATGAAGTAATTACTTATTCAAAATAAGTATGTGCGTATATGAGTATGCGATTTTAGACGCAGCCACAGTGTCACAAAACCCCAAGTCTCCCCACTGTAGATTGTTTGATGGAAAAGGTCCAGGTTGACATTCAGGTTTACCAAATAAAACTGTGTCTACAGGAAGTGATCAAGCTGTGTTTCATTGCATTCAGATGGTTAGCATCAGGCGTGTGCATGGGCCAAAAAACCCAGCTGAGATGACCTACTATGCCCAGCAAAACGAGACCCCACTGCTTGGCACATCTGCAGTCAAGCTTCTGAACACAGTGGACTCGCAGACCATGGCGCTCACGCTGGGATACTTTGTCCAACAGCAGGCTGAAGGTCAATATTACGTTTTCTTCAAGTTGAACTATAATTCTATACATTTTAATTATAGAAATTTGACTATATGCAAACTGAGATATGGGAAAATGAAAATTTTCAAATGAAATGTTTTACTGAACACAATTTCCTGTGTTGACATACCCTAGTGAAAAAGCCTGTACCAAAATGTATTTAAAATACATTTATTTATACTAAGTATAATACCAATCCATTAACATATTTACTGACATATCACTTGAGACTTACTGATATAAATATTATAATGAAACTTTATGTCCAGTACTTCTTTATTGCACAATGTACATTTCTTAATATTAACCCTAAAATGTGTTTTAATATCATTTTTAGTAAGGATAGCATGATCTCTGTATAATATCAGACCTCAGCACTATTTCTGGATAACTAAAGTGCATTAAGTATAAAATTAGTTGTTCCAATTTAGCAGACCAATTTAGAATACTAGAAAAGTACAATTGCTGGGTATTTATATTAAGTACATAAATGTAAATGTATTTGTAGTATACTTAGCATAGATAAAAGTATTTCAAATATATTTTAGTATATTTATTTTTCACTGGGGTATTTCCTATTGAAACAGAAAGTTGTGGAATATTTAAGGTCTCATCCTTTTTCTACTAGCAAATAACATTTCAGTGACATCACAGTCCATCTAAAGCATGATTTGCCACTTGCTTTTACTAGTTAGTGTCAGGCCAGCAGTCAAGATTTCACCTTGCTGCAAGTATCATATTAACGATCAAACAAAAATGAGCAAAGTTGCAAAATGTTCCAACTTTGCGTCAACCAAGCAAATGAAAAAAGCGAATTAGCAAATGTTAAAAATGATGGCTTTCAATTATACTGTAATTTTGAATGGCTATAATGACTTATTTAATCTGCAGAAATTGAAAAAATAATAATTTAATAAACACATCAGTAGCAGTATTGGTGGTATTGGTGGTACTGGCCTTGATTCATGCCTTTAAAAGATGCCTTTAAACAAATATTTAAAATATACCACCTTCATGTTGTTTCTACATTATTTTGATTCTATTACATATTACTATTATGCACTATTTTGTAAAATAAAAACATACATATATTGCACATTTTAATGTTAGATGTGATTTATCACAATTACAGAGAAAAAAAATACAATTGTTATTTGTTTTCTTCTATTTATTTTCTGCAGCAGTAGTTTAAAGGCATTTCAATCATGGCAGCTGATAATTAATTTGGTCTTGGCAGACTAGATCTGCAAAACACTACCGCAGAGCAAGTATGGACTTGCTACTGCCAATAGATACGAAGACACTGCTGTGAGCATGTAAGATAATACTGTTGCTGCATAAATAGGCATGTATCCATCTTGTAGTAGATCTAGACAGGTAGAGCTGGGGAGGTGGACAATTTCAGAGGAACTCTGATTGCAGGACCAGCTTATAACAAACAGTTATGGACACTTTACTATTGTATGAGGCTACGAGAGAGGAATTGTGAATGGCAGTGAAGGTCACATGATGATGACAAAATGGCTGATGTAGTACATCCGGATTACATTCCTACATACATTCATCCTATATAGAACGTCCTTTTTAGCGGTTACAAAGTAATTACTTATTCAAAATAAGTACCTACACGAGAGTATGTGATTTCGGAGGCAGCCATATTTGCTAAAGCAAATAGTTATTTTGATCAGTTATTTTGATCAGCTTTACGGAATAGAATATTGAGGCATCAAAGCTAATAGACATGGACTAAAACTCAAAATATTGCTTTCTTTGCAATTCTTTAAGCCAACTAAGTACTGTACGATCCACATAAAAAGAAAAAAATGAGTTCTGAAATGCTGCTAATGTAACCAATAACAAAATTATTGTCATGCAAAATAAATATTTTTCCCACCATGTAGCCGTGGTGAAGAATCCCCCCAACAACCTTTGGATCATTGCTGCGGTGCTTGCACCCATCGGTGTGGTGACCCTCATCATCATTATCATCACCACGGTGCTGTGTCATAAAAACAAGAGCGATTTCAAAAGCGATCCAATCGGCAACTTCAACCCTCGAGTCAAGGTATGGCAGTGACTGAACATATATCCTGCTTGACCATTTCCCATAAGGCACTGCTTTGCTCTTAACACTATCATTATAACTCATTATGGTATTTTGTACACTCAGCATATTTTACAGTGGCTTCATCAACAGTTTTCCTCAAATACTTACATGTTTTGGTTGCTTGCCTCTGGGAATACATCCCGAGAGAGCGTATGAAAGAGCTAGAAATGATTAATGACTCTTCATGCTGTTTTCTCTCATTTAGACTGCTTACTGGAGAGACGTGGGTTATTACCCTCAGGTAGTTATTCAGCTCTTCAATCATCTCACCTGCTGCTCTGGATCCTGGTGTACACACAGTGTTAAGGATGATGTGTAGTGTAGACAGGTCTTATGGACAAATACTAATGATCTTGCACAATTAAAGGGTTAGTTTGCACACACACACACACACACACACACACACACACACACACACACACACACACACACACACACACACACACACACACACACACACACACACACATACACACACACTCTTTTATTTTATTCAAAAGATATAAGACTACATTTCTTTTGTGAATCACACACAAACAAATTGTTTAGCAAAGGGCTTCTTTTTCCATATAATGAATGTGAAGGAAGGCAGGGGATGTAGAACTTCGAAACAAGTACTTAAAGCAGTCATTGTATGTTAAACAGCAGCCTTGACATTTTACAAAAAATAAAGAAAATCATACAGTTCCCTTTTTCGTTGCTCCAACTGATTGGAATCACGCTTAGGGAACCTGTCATTCGAGTATTGATAAAACAAGCCAATGCACATTAGCGTGCAAGCTTTGCATCTCACGCTAAACCCCGCTGCGCGGGTATAAATACGGAAGTAGATGCACGCACCAGTTGTCTTTTGCTTTGGAGCCGATCAGTCTTCATTTCGATGTCTCTGAAGAGTGTTGTTGTATTAAAACGAGCGAGTGTGTCGGCGCTTCTTCAGGAAGTCTCTCCTGGTGCTGCTGGTTCTACAGCACGAGTGCAGCGGTAGTCGCGAGCCTTCTGAGCTCTCAACTGTTGTTTAAACAGCATCACAAATTTTGTATTTGTTTGTCTGACGGCCGGTTGAGGGTGAAGAAAGTGAGTTCTTCACTGGTACTGGCTGCACCATCCCTGTCTTTGTTGCCGCGATCATTTCCCTGTGTGCTCTGGCACTAGCGAGATGAAGACTCGGCTGCGTTATCCCCCTCTGGGAGTGTAACGTTGCCCGAGCCAGATCCAGAAATGTCAGCTATGCTGAAAAGGGCCGCCGAAGCTGACAGGCTCGAATAGAATCCTCGACCGTGTCCCACTCTCGGTTGGATGTTTGGTTTCTCGGGGCGTAGCTGGTTCTCAGCCCGCCGCCCCAGTGCCTTTCTTTCCTGAAGTGCATGGAGAGCTTATTAGGTCGTGGAGGGCACCTTTTACCTAGATAGCTTGTCAGAAGAGCAAATTCCTCCATTCCTGGGTCCCAAGAGGGTCAGACTGGTGGTGTGCGATCCTGTAAAGCCTTGCACCCCTCAGCCCCCTCTTGTGTCACCAACCGGCAGCCAGGTGCGGTTCGAGGACCCGATGACGCCTTCTCCCGTACCCCCTGCCGATCCATGGAGACAGGTAAGTGTTGCACCGCACACTCAGACCCTGCTTCGTGCTGCCCCCGGGCCTTCCAATCCAGGTCCCTGTCCTCCTCCTCCTTGCCCCACTCCGGGCAACGAATCGGGCCCTTCACAAGCTTCCGTTCAAAATACTAACGCAGAGATGCATTTTCGAATGCATCCGTCCCCGAGATTGGTCTGCAGCGATCGACCTGAAGGACGCGTACTTTCATTTCTCCATCCTGCCACAACACAGGCCATTCCTGCGGTTTGCGTTCGAGGGTCGAGCATATTAGTACAAAGCCCTACCCTTCAGACTGGCCCTGTTGCCCCGCGTCTTTACAAAAGTCATTGAGCCGGCCATTGCTCCCATGAGAGAGCATGGTGTTCGTATCCTCAACTATCTCGACTTGCTACTAGGATGTAGCTTCGGTAGCATCCCTCCTTCCATCGAAAGGGCACGCTTTCCCAGTGTTATCCAAGTCTAACTGAGTGGGTCTTGTGGAACAGCAGTGACTTTCCTGGCCTAAGCCCTGTCCCATCTCTGCCTCAATAATGCAGGGGGATCAGGAGGCTTTTGTCTAGCCACTGGAAGGTGGCAGCACTAGTGGAGTTTTAATTGGGATCCCAATCAGTCGACACGTCGACTACGTCGAACTTGAGCGTCTGAAAGGGAACGTCTCGGTTACATATGTAACCCTCATTCCCTGAAGGAGGGAACGTAGACGTAGTCCCGTCGTTACTATTGCTGGACCACTGCTGACTCCGGGCTCCGCTCCTCAGCAAAAAAACAACAGGTGTATGGATCTACTTCTGTATTTATACCCGCGCTGCAGGGCGGAGCGTGAGATCCAAAGCTCGCACGCCAATGTGCATTGGCTCGTTTTGTCAATGCTCGAAGATGACCGGCTCCCTAAGCGTGATCCCAATAAGTCGACTACATCTCCGTTCCCTCCTTCAGGGAACGAGTGTTACATACGTAACCGAGACGGTTCGGATTACCACAATGGGAAGTATATACTAAATTGCACTTAATTTTTGAGTGAACTGTTCCTTTAAAATCTCAGACACAAAATTTTGGATTACATAAATATGTATGTTGAATTATGTCAATGGTACAGCAATAATTTTTTTTTTTCAAACTAGGATCTGAATGTATGTGTGTGCATGTGTTTATATGTGTGTTTTCCATTGCGTGCTTGTATCCCTGAACAAGCTGAATATTTTAGGAATAAGGTCAGAAATTCTCTGATGATTTAGTTGAAAGTAGGCTAGAGGGACTATGGAAGGGACAGAAACCTCTTTGTTATAAAAATGAATTTAATACATCAATTCTGTAAAAGCATAAAACATGTATCCTCTTCACTAAAAGAAATGCAGGCAGCAGCTCTCTTTTAAACATGTCAAATATGTCTTATTTATTAGGTATAATGATCTGACCTGCTTTCCCCATTACACTGGCCTTTAATTTGTCATTCACTATTACTGACAAACTACTGCCTGTTCTGAATTTTTCTTGACCATTATAGAGCGCATCCTTGCCTTCTGTTATCCAGCAACTGAGGATTTGCTATTTGCAAAATCATATGCAGTGCATTAGTGTTACAATGCGGTGGTAGCAGTGCACGAAGATGAGAAAGAAGATATAAATAACAGTCTTTATTTAACTTCGCTCAAGAGAACACTAGAATAATCACAGTAACAAAAACCACCATATATATATGTGAGAGTAAATCACAGGATATACCAGCAGTTGGTATACACGATACAAACAAAAGAAACATAGATACGACCAGGTAAACATAATCAATAATTTAAAGAGCAACCATAGTGACATACTAGGGAGTAATGAGCAGAAAGTCAAAACCAACCAAAACAATTGTTACAATTAGTAATATAAGATTATATTTGCAAGGTGTACAGCCATTCTTCACAATGGTTTCCCCAAGATCAGCGGTAAATAGCTGTTTCATTCATTCATTCATCATACATTCGTCCATTCAAATTCCCTTAATTAGAATTTGAGTCAAGTTTCATCTTCTAGCCCATCCACTGCCCAATCTGTTTACCTTCATTAGATTTAAGGATTATATTAACATCATGAACTCATTAACTTTCTTTGGTCTAATCTAATGCAGTCAGATAAAATTATTCCTCTATTTTTTTTAATACAATAATTAAGGTGTTAAACCCCATTTTACGTCCCCAGACAAAACATTTAAAAAAAACCAAATACATTTTTTTTTTCTGGGGACAAAATGTGTCAGGGGACGTAAAATGGGGTTTAACACCTAAATTATTTTTTTTAATAGTTTTTACTTTTTATTTTATTTTTTAGAAGTCATCACTGAGTATTAAACTGTATACAGTTTAATACTCAGTGGTGGCTTTTTTTATTGGGGAGAACAAAGTTTAACAGAAAAAGCATTTTACTCTTAATCTGTTGACAGATATCATAATATTGATCATCTATTTATATTTAGTGTATCTTAGTTGTATTTGTCACAGAGTCAACTGAACAATCACTTCCGCCTGCACATCATGACTACACTCCCTTTATCAACCACAGCTCCCTTCACTTCAGTGTCTGGTCTCGTCTTTACTTGACCAACTACCTACCTGTCTGACCAGCTATTGCATATACTACCTGAAGTCCTGTTGATCGTCACAGTTCCTGTTCATCGTCCTTGTCATCGTTGTCATCGCCATCATCCTCATAATCTAATAAGACATTATTCAAGTTCAGCTAAGTGTTCACCAATCTCATCCTTCCTGTCATCGATTTGCATCACTGCTCTCTCTGCAATTTAAATAAAGTCTGTTATCCATCTTTACCATTGTCTGCCTTATTATGGATGTGACAGAAGACCAGACCACCACCATACAGAGCACGAGCACCCGGGATTCCTTCACTGAATTGGTGAACGCCGTTCGGCACGCACTTCCTCCACCACTCACCGCTTCTTCACCTGCTGCCTCTGCCAGTCCCATGGCCCGACCAGCGACATACAGCGGTGAGGCGGAGGATTGCAGCGGGTTCATTCTGCAGTGTAAGCCTCATTTCGAGATGCAACCTCACCTCCACACCACCTATCGAGCACGCATCGAATTTATGATCTCTCTCCTTTCTGGACGCGCTCTTCAGTGGGCAGAATAATTATTGCAAGCCGACGTCCCCATTACAAAGTCGTTGTCAGCATTTCTCATCCACTTCAAAGAAGTTTTCGGTCAAACCACTTTAACGCTATATGTCTAAGATCAACTTTTTCACCTTAATCAAGGTAACCAATTGTTGAGTTCATACTCTTTATATTTTCGTACACTTGCAGTAGCAAGTGGATGGAATGAATCAGCTCTACTCACATCCTGTCGTCAAGGTCTAGATCCTGAGATTCGCCAACTCAGGGTTATTCATGATGACAATATGGGATTAGAGAACTTCATCCAGAAGTCTATCCGAGTTTCTCAACGACTTTCTGCTTGCTCTCTAACGAAACCCGCTTTGCATCCTACGCCTCTGGTACCATCTGCCACCCTTCCAACACCAGAACCAATGCAGGTAGATTTGTACCATCTAACACCTGCAGAGCGTCAAAGTAGATGGAATCATCACCTCTGTTTGTACTTGGGGGAGAAGGATACATTTCCAACTGTCCCGTCCGACCTCCACGCCCAGTAGTGAGTACCATCCAAAGTTCCCCTAATATTGCATCTCTGACCCGTACCACTGTATATCTGGTAACTTCTCGTTCAACTTTTTCAGCACAAGCTGTCATTGATTCCGGCTCAGCGAGCAACTTCATCTCCCACAAACTACTACAAAGGCTCAATGTCAAGAGGAAACTTCCTTCATTGCTTTGTCATTGTCTATATTGATGACATCCTGATATTCTCCCAGAATCTAGATGACCACCGTCGACACTTGAAACAGGTCCTACAGTGCCTCCGGGAACAACATCTCTACTTGAAGTTAGAGAAATGTGAGTTCCACACATCCACAGTTCGATTCCTCGGTTACATCATACACCAACGAGGCATCCAGATGGACCAGAGGAAGGTGGAAGCCATCCGGACCTGGCCTCAACCCATCACCGTCAAAGAACTACAGAGATTCCTTGGATTCGCAAACTTCTACTGTAGATTAATTCATAACTACAGACTTCTCAGCTCCCCCTTGACTTCACTCCTCAAAACCTGGCCCAAGTCTCTGTCCTGGGACCTAGCAGCCACCACCACATTTGCCACCATCAAGGAAGCCTTCGCTACCGCTCCCATTCTCATCCATCCCAATCCTGAACTTCCATTCACTGTGGATGCTTCGTCCACCGGAGTGGGAGCGGTATTATCACATCGGCAGGGGAACCCTCAACGACTCCATCCATGTGCCTTCTACTCCAAAAAGCTGGCGGAGCAGAACTATGACATCGGCAAACAGGGAACTCCTCGCCATCAAGCTTGCACTATAGGAATGGAGACATTGGCTGGAGGGAGCAAACCACAAGTTTGAAGTGATCACAGACCATTGAAACCTTAAGTATCTCCGTCTCAATCCCCGTCAAGCCAGATGGTCCCTCTTCTTCACAAGATTCGACTTCATTGACTTTGTTACCTACCGACCTGGACATAAGAATTCCAAAGCCGATGCTCTCTCTTGTCTTCATCCACCTGATCTGGAATACTCGGCTCCTGAAACCATCCTCCCTCCAGCCATGGTCATCAGCCCCATCCTCTGGTCTTTAGACAAAGAAATTCGCCAAGCAACCCTTACCGAACCTGCTCAGCCGGGAGGTCCAGAACGGCATATCTACGTTCCATCCTCCTGTCGCTTACCCCTTCTGGAGTCAGCTCACACATCTCTGGGCTCTGGACACCCAGGTAGCCAGCGAACCCTCTCGCTCCTCAGTCAACGCTACTGGTGGCCGTCTATGACCCAAGACGTCTCCCGATACCTCAAGGGCTGCTCAGTCTGTGCCATCACCAACACTACCCTTAGACTGCCAGCAGGCAAACTGGTTCCTCTACCCATTCCTCAACGTCCCTGGTCCCACATGGGATTCGATTTCATGACCGATCTTCCACTCTCTGATTCAAATACCTTTATCTTCGTCATTGTCGATCAATTTTCCAAAGCCTGCAAGTTAATCCATCTCAAGGGCCTGCCCACAGCCTTCGAAGCAGCCGAAGCACTATTCTATAATGTTTTCCGTCATTTTGGCATTCCAGAAGATATTGTATCTGACCGAGGTCCTCAGTTTATCTACCGTGTCTGGCAAGTCTTCTTCAAGCTCCTTGGAGTCTCCATCAATTTATTCTCCGGTTACCATCCTCAGACCAACGGCCAGACTGAGTGTAAGATCCAAGAGATCAGGAGGTACTTGAGGTCATACTACCACCAGAACAGCTGGAACCGGTCCCTTCCCTGGGCGGAGTACGCCCAGAACTCTCTGCGCCGATCTACCACCAGGCTTTCTCCGTTCCAATGCATCTTGGGATACCAACCACCCCTATTTCCTTGGTCCGGCGAGCCATCGGAGGTTCCAGTTGTTAACCACTGGTTCGAGCAGAGCGAGAGGGTATGGGACTCAGCTCATGTCCATCTACAGCAGGCAGTGTGAAGACACACCACTCAGGCCAACGTCCGAAGATCCAAAACGCCACAGTATCAACCTGGTCAGAAAGTATGGTTATCCACCCATGACATCCGTTTTGCCTGCCCTGCCGTAAGCTGAGTCCTTTCACCATCCAGAGGCAGCTCAACAACGTCACTTACCGGCTCCACCTCCCAGCACAGTAGCGTATATCACCATCCTTTCTAGTTTCCCTCCTAAAGCCTTATTCTGAAGCTTTGTCTCCTCTCCACACAGAACCCGGTGAAGCTGACGTACCTCCTCCTCCCGAAGTCACCAATGAAGAACTCATCTACAGAGTACAATCCATTCTCAACGGCGATGGGGCAATCGACTATAATATCTGATAGATTGGGAGGGGTACGGTCCAGAGGAACGTTCCTGGGTAGCCCGAGATGATATACTCAACCCCTCCCTTTTGACCCAGTTTCACCAAGATCATCCTCATCGTCCTGGACTCAGAGGTCGTGGTCATCCCCGTCGACGCAGTTTCCGGTCGTCAGGAGTCGACCATGGAGGAGAGGGTACTGTCACGGAGTCAACTGAGCAGTCACTTCTGCCCACAGCACCTGATCACTACACTCCGCCAACCTGATTACAGTCACCTGATTTCTAGTCACCTGCATATGATGATTACACTCCCTTTATTAACCACAGCTCCCTTCACTTCAGTGTCTGGTCTCGTCTTTACCTGACCCAACTACCTACCTGTCTGACCAGCTATCGCAAATACTACCTGAAGTCCTGTTGATCTTCACAGTTCCTGTTCATCGTCCTTGTCATTTTTGTCATCGTCCTGAGGACCATTGTCTTTATCGTCATCGTCCTGTTGATTCATCATCATCATCTAATAATACATTAAGTTCAGCTAAGTGTTCACCAATCTCAGCCTTCCTGTCATCGATTTGCATCACTGCTCTCTCTGCACTTTAAATAAAGTGTGTTATCCATCTTTACCATTGTCTGCCTTATTATGGATGTGACAATATTCAGTGATAAGACTGTATTAATTGCACTTAAAACAATAATATATCCTCGTAAATTCTCATTTTAATGTAGCAGTCATATTTCTGACAGCACATTTTTCATGCCTGAAATATATAGTAAAAACATTTCTTCAAATTAACTATTTCAAAGGAACACCAAATTATTGATTTGGTAACAAAACACCAATTATACACTGTAAAAAGTGGTAACATGCCATTTCTGTCTGGACCATTATCGTCAAATACGATGACAATTAGCATACATTTTGGATTGGCGGTAAGGTTCCATTCTGGGCGAGAACTCCAAGGGAGAGCAGCAATAACCCCCCTTGGGGTAAACAGAACAGAACCAACATGAATGTTTTGCAGATATCATTATTCAAGATTTAAAGTACAACATAATTTGAGAATTTATTCTGATTCTAGGGGAATCAAAATGTCAAATCCTGTCTGAAGAGAGGAGGAGCTGGGGATGGAGGAGGGTAATTAGCTCCTGAGAAACGCAATAGCTGCGGATAATACTGTAGGAGCTTATAAATGTATATGGTGATAGGCGTCATATTCCTATAGGTAGACGTGGATCAGCTGAGAGTCAGCTGATGCGAGCTTGACTAACGTGACCTGCCAGAACTAACGCTACGCTTGATTTTTATCATAAAGAGATATTTATACCTTTTTGTTGTTTTGTATTCAGATTCATTTAGTGATGTTAAATGTTATATTTGACTTAAAAAGAAGTTAATTTAATGTTACCAATTTGTTTACAATGTGGTGTATAAGAATAACCTTGATGTAATCAAATATGTGAATATTTGCTCTTTGCTTAGCCTGTCCAGGGGTTTGACTATGCCAAGCAACACCTGGGTCAGCAGGGTGGTGATGAGGAGACCCTCCCGGTTACTCAGGAGACTATGGTTCTGCCCCATCCCATTCGAGATGCCCCTCTGTCTTTAGATAAGCCCGTACGCCAGGATGGATCTTCCAAGAAGAGCCTGACCAGTGAGATGAGGAAAAGGTATTTGTGAAGAAACCTAACACTTATGGCATGCTGGAATTGCTCAATATTCATGTCACAGCCCTATCAGTGATGCTGTTGTTTGCTGTGATTTGGCACAGGTACACAAAACTACTTGTCATGGAAGACATAACCTAAAGTAGACACTATACAGTGTACAAGAGATGGTGAGATAATTGTGACAGAGACTTGTTTGCTAATTGCTTTTTAAATCAAATCAGTGCCCAGTATGTCAGTATGATCTTAACACAGGTAATGAGGTCTAAAATGTTGTCATATTTTTAAGTTGACTATCTGTTCATGAATTTCAAATGGTTGGATGAGCATACTGTAGCTTTTAATTAGTTTCATGGAGTATGATAAATGGATCTTGCTTGAGGCAAAGTGTTCTCAGAGCAGAAACTGTTTGAGTTAATATGTGGATATGTTCTTGATGTTGAACATTTATCTCTGAAAAAGTTAAGATTTCTGAATTCTGAATTTAAGAATTCCTGGAGAAATGTATTTTTCATTTTCCGCTAATTACAGTTTTTCTCAAATGATTTGACACGTTTCTCCAAACTCAGGTCACTTTTCTCAAAACAGTTAACACAGTGATCTGAACACTTTATAATTGTCCTAAACAGGATGTAAATTTTCCTGGACAACAAGTCCTGCAATCCACTGTTGTTATGGGCCACAAAGCTGTCTTGGGGCCGCACAACACAGAAAGGCTCTGAATTTTTTTAAACTCCCTCAATTAAATCCACTTTTTATTTATTAGCAAATTGAGGGAAATTGTGTAGTTGTGTGGGACAATGTCCAATTTTACCCTTCAGCACTGATGCAAGGGTGGTTTGAGTATCACCATTTCAGGAAACTCCTCCAAAACTCACTCAGACCCACAAAACACTGCACATGTCTCAAAATAAACTTGTTCCACCATAACACTGGCAACAATTCTCATTCAGAAAACATACATAATTTATAACGTACTGACTTAAAAAACTACCCTAGTGAAAAATAAATATACTAAAATATATTTGAAATACATTTATTGGTAACACTTTACAATAAGGTTCATTAGTTAACATTAGTTAATATATTAACTTACATGAACTAACCATGAGCAATACATTTGTTACTGTATTTGTTAATCTTTGTTAACGTTAGTTCATAAAAATAAAGCTGTTCATTGTTAGTTCATGTTAGTTCACAATGCATTAAATAATGTTAGCAAGAATTTAATAAAGTATTAGTAAATGTTGAAATTAACATTAACAAAGATTAATAAATGCTGTAGAAGTGCATTTCGTTATTAGTTCATGCTAATTATGCTCAGATTACGGGTCTACTCTGCAATAAAGATTCAGTGGCTGGGATCACGCGTTGCCGAGGCAGCCTGTAGATTGAAGGTTTACTCTGCAATAAATATTCTGTGGCTGGGATCTCATGTTTGCAGAGGCAGCGCGTAGATTACGGGTCTACTCTGTAATAAAGATTCTGTGTGGGTGCGAGGCATGCACAGTCACCTCCTCATGGTGCTGGCTGTCTTCATTGAGAAATATCTTGACGCACACAGCCGTGCTGTTGCAGACCTGTTCTCGATGCGGGAACATGATCATTACAATGTTATGTTCGAGATTCAATGACCTTATTAGAGCTAGAGAAACCTCATCCACACCCCGATTTAGAGGGAATACTTTGGCTGGTTGCCAGGGTGACCTGAGGCAGTTGGTGTGGAACAAACCAACGATTAGGTCCACACACCCCTCTTTTTGTGTGGACCTCCGCCATGTCTTGAGTGCTCAAGGCTGATGCTTGGTTTTGGGGGTGGCGACCCCAATTCCTTTCTACCTGGACGTGCATGAAGAGGTCATGAGATCGTGGGAGTCTCCTCACTTTTCGCGACTGCTCAGCGGCCTCTTCCGCCTTCTCTGTCCTCGCAGAGGCCACGGCCAAGGGTTGTGGCCTGTGGGTTTTTGTCTACTCCTGTGGCAAAGACCTATACAGCTTTCACCCGGGCCGCGCCATGGAGGTGGTCGCAGGAAGGCACTACAGCCCGTACCAGTAGCCTGCCTAGGCGATGCGGCGCTTCCGTTACGGGCAGCAAAGAGATGGGTTGCAGTTCTTTCCAGGAAGTGGTTGCAGGGCCACTCCTTCCCCCGGTGGAGGTCTGGGGGAGAACCACTTCTCCAAAGAACTGACTTTCCCATCTCTGAGCCCCCAGAGGGCGCGGATGACAGTGCGGACCGTTTACGAGCCTCGCCACTCTCGCCCCCCTCTGTCGCCAGACCCCTGACAGACCAAACCCCCGTGGAACGCTGGTCCTTCCCTGGCCTCCTCTGTCAGGATGCAGCATATGACCATGCCCTCACACCGGGATGCTCCGCCTCCTACATCTGGGCCGGTCATTCTGCCTCGCTGCCCCATCGTGGGTACGTCTGTGGTTCACATGACCCCGCTGGTTCAGTTTTGAAGCTTTCCAATCTGTCCTGCTGGCTCACGAGAACCATCAGGCTCCTCCCCGCTTCCGGGGAATTCACTATACCGTGGAGGGTGGCATTGCCCCTCTCATGCGTGCGGAGGTTGTCACCCTACTGGCCAAGGGTACGATTGAGACCACCCCTCCAGCCGAAATCAAGTCTGGCTTCTACAGCCCCCCTACTACATTATACCCAAGAAGAACGGTGGGTTACGACCAATCCTGGTCTACAGCCCCTACTACATTTTACCCAAGAAGAACGGTGGGTTACGACCAATCCTGGACCTGCGCTTCTTGAACCGTTCCCTTCCCAGGCTTCCGTTCAAGAAGTCTCGAGGTGGGCATGGTATCAAGGCACGTTCCGAGTACCATTTACTCCGACCTGCCGTCAGACCTTCACCCCGTGGTCGAACCTCACTTTTCTATGGGCCGGAGTGCCCTTAGACCGAGTTTCCAGACATGTTGTTGTCTCAACGGATTCCTCCATCACAGGCTGGGGTGCCATGCGCTAATGGTCGTGCTGCCGCGGGCTCCTGGACAGGACCCCAGCGCCTTTGGCATGTCAATTGCCTCGAGTTGCTGACAGTATGTCTAGCTCTGCACCGCTTCCATGTGTTGCTCAAGAACCAGCACGCACTAGTCCGATCAGACAATACCGCGACAGGAGCGTACATCACCGACAAGGTTGTCTACGCTCCCGCCGTATGTCGCAACTCACCCGCCACCTCTATGGAGTCAGAAGCATCTGAGGTCGCTTTAAGCCATTTATATTCCGGGAATTCTGAATTGTGAGCTCTCACTGTTTCAGCCTCTTCCTGGAGAATGGCAACTCCATCCCCAGTCGGTTCAGCTGATTTGGGATCAGTTTGGCGACGCACAGGTAGACCTGTTTCCTCCCACGACTCCTCCCATTGCGACCTGTTTTACTCCCTGACCGAGGGCACGCTCGGCACGGATGCAATGGCTCACAGCTGGCCACTGGGCCTCCGCAAGTATGTGTTTTACCCAATGAGCTTTCTTGCACAGACCCTGTGCAAGATCAGGTAGGACGAGGAGCAGGTCACTTTGGTTTCTCCTCATTGGCCCACCCGGACCTGGTTCTCCGAACTTGTACTCCTTGCGACAGCACCTCCCTGGCCAATTCCTCTGAGGAAGGACCATCTTTCTCAGAGACGGGGCACCCTATGGCACCCTCGTCCCGATCTTTGGAACCACCATGTGTGGCACCTGGATGCGACGATGTAGGTTTGAGTACTCAACCACCAGTGGTAGAGCATCGTCCACAAGACATGCCTATGTGTTGAAGTGGTACCTCTTCGTCAACTGGTGCTCTTCTCACAGAGAAGACCCCAGAAAATGCCAGATCAGTGTCGTGCTTTCCTTCCTGCTAGATGGGTAGGAGCGAAGGCTGTCTCCCTCCATCCTGAATGTGTATGTTGCCGCTATCGCCGCACATCATGATGCAGTCGAGGGTAAGTCCTGATCATTAGATTCCTGCGAGGAGCGAGGAGACTGAATCCTCCTCGCCCTCCTCTCGTTCCCTCTCGGGACCTCTCAGTGGTTTTAACTGCCCTGCTGGGTTCTCCCTTTGAGCCTCTGCAATCAGTGGAGTTTAAGTTCCTGTCAGTTAAGACAGCGCTCCTGGTTGCATTGGCCTCCATTAAGAGGGTAGGGGACCTGCACGCATTTTCCAATGACGAAGCTTGCCTGTAATTCGGGCCGGCCTTTTTTCACGTGATCCTGAGACCCCGGCCTGGATGTGCCCAAGGTTCCCACCACTCCCTTTCGAAATCAGGTGGTGAACCTGCAAGCGCTGCCCCTGGAAGAGGCAGACCCAGCCTTGGCACTGCTCTGTCCTATATGCGCCCTCTGTGCTTACGTAGACAGAACGCAGTGTTTCAGGACCTCAGACCAGCTCTTTTTCTGTTATGGTGGAAAGCTGAAGGGAAAGGCTCTTTCCAAGCAAAGGTTTTCTCACTGGATAGTGTTCGCCATTGCTTTGGCATACCAGCAGCAAGGTCGACCGTGCCCCCGTGGTGTGAAGGTTTACTCCACCCGGAGTGTAACAGACATCTGCAGAGCTGCAGGCTGGGCGACACCCAACACATTCGCGAGATTCTACAATCTCCGAGTGGAGCCAGTATCCTCTCATGTACTCGCTTCAACTAGCCGGTAACTGGATCTGCTCAGGTGTCTTCGCTTGCTCGCCATTCCACTCCATGGACTGGATACGTGCGATATATTCCTCAGGTGAGCTTCCCCGACAACCCTTGAGTTCCTCCAGCACTGTTGACGTCAACACCAGAGTCTATGCCTGCGGCAGCTTTCACGTCGGCTAGGGCCTCCATGTGCATGGTTCCCCTCTGGTGACCCCAACATGTGTATTTCCACTGTAACCCTCTCTGAACATGTGTCTTTTCCTTGGCAAGCCACCTTGCCACCCCTGGGGTTGAAACATTCCACCCTGCGGGCTGGACACCCCAGTGTTCGTCCATATGCATCCCTCCGGGTTATATATGTATTCTGTATCCCCCCCCCCCCCCTTAAGTAAGAGGACAGAGAGTGAGGGAAGCATGAACAGAAAGAAAGTTTTTTTTGTCTGATTCTTTCTGAGATCCCTATAAAACCAACACTTAATAGGATAAGCATATACTCACAGCAATACGATTATTATTTTACTCAAAATGTCTGTACTGACCACACAGCTATATGCACATTAATAGTCTGTAAGCTGAAGTCTGACCCCTCAGCAACCTTTCTCCATTTTCAATAAATACATACATGCATACATACATTGAAACATACATACATACCATCAACTGCCTGTAAAATAAGGCTTTTCTAGTACTATAGCATTTCCTTAATATATTACAGCATGCAATATGTAATTATATGTAATTTATTGTAATTATAAAATATAAAAACTAAATATATTAGATATTAAGAAGTCTGAGTGGAATCTTCAAAATCAAAACACATATACGCTATACTATTCATATAGTTCAAGCTTTAGCACAGTTACTAAACTGTGTTCTTTTAGCTCTAGTTTTTGATATAATGTCACCTTGGAATTATTAAGGTTCTATCTGACATTTTTCTCAAAATTCTTATTCTGTGATAACTTACATTATGTGATGTTTTTTTTAGTTGTCTACATTTTGGGACTTTTTATTTAGAAAACAAAAAGTTTCTATCTTCAAAGTCGAATGGAATGCAAAAACTTTAAATCTGAATATCTCAAAACTGCTCAGAATGCAGATAGAAACTTAAAATTCCAAGGTGGCAATAAGTATGTGTGTGTGTCTGTTTGATAATGTTTCGTTGCATTTATATGTATGTGTATGAAATGATGATGCAGACAAAGTAAATTACATTTTACACATGCAAAGACTCACCACTGCTCCTTGTTGCTATGGTTACTTGGATTAGGTTGCCGAGTGAGGACGGTTCCGTCATCAGCAGCGAATCGGTGAAGGAGGTCTCGGGAAAGGGCTTGAGTGTGCAAAAAGCCACAGCACAGCAGAAACTCACAAAGGAAGATACAAAAAAGAGTAATGGTGAGAAATGCATCCACTGTTTCAGTTCGTTTTGCACTTGTGCTGTCAGGCCACAAGCCATCAGTTAAATTAAAGTTTTTTTTATGTCCTGATCTTTTGAAGAAAATACAGTCACTCTTAAAAAACCCTATAGTTAGCTGCCTCCATAAATATTTGAAAGGAGGTGTGTTCTTGATTTGAAAAGGCAGGACTCCAAAATGTATGAATAATTAGGCTCCAAAAATACCTACTTCTATCTAATGTAGCATTGTATCCACTGTGAAGAGTTCAATCCCACATTGCATTGCACCAAGCTCTTTGGATAGAATAAATCCATGATGGTAGGCAAAGTGAACAAATGTTGATTTATATATATACTTTCTATGTATATTTCTTCTGCCGTGGGCACTTTTGGTCCTATAGGGTCTTAAACTCTCTTAACCATCACAGAAACATTCGCAACACGTTTGAAACTTTTGTTTAAAGCAATTAAATAGTACATATGTTTTATTAAATGAAGATTAAAAACTACACAAAACAGTAGCTTACATGGAAAAAGAAATACAGTTTTTTTTATTATAGTTTTAAAAAGTAGTTATTAAAGAAATAATATACTGCAAATGTTTGAACTGCATGTAATATTTTCAGACACTTAACTATGTTATCTACAATTAAATAAACATTGTATTTACTAAATTTATATTAAAGTAATTAGTTTAACTTAAGAGGGTTTTTTTACCCACTAAATTAGGACTTTATCACATCTTTATATGTAATTTAATAATTACTTCTATTGTCTTGGTTAAAATATGATTAAAGTTTACTGCTTAGTGTACTTATAAGAATTTATGGTAAACGTCTCAGGTTACGACTGTAACGGCTAATAAAAAAGCTACCTTGAGGGAAGGTTCTTGGCCTCAGCCGACTCCAGAGGTTCGAAGGAGGTCTCAACCAGCCCTTCGAGAACCACTGCCAGGTCCCATGTGGGAACTCTGGTACGAGCCGCAGGTCTCATCCTCCGAGCCTCACAGTGGAAACGTATATGACCAGCTGATGTCTCCCCAGATTCCCATCACCCAGAGGAGCGTGGAAAGCCGCAATGGTAGCCACGTACACCTTGAGTGTGGACGGGGTAAGACCAGCCGAGAAGCGATCTTGGAGAAGTTCCAGCACTGAAGCCAACCGGGCAGTTAACTAGGTCCACCTCACGCTCTCTACACCAAGTGGAAACACTTTCCACTTTAGTCCGTACAATGTCCTTGTGGAAGGAGCTTTGGAACTGAGTATGGTCTCAACCGCTCCAGCCGACAGGCCAGCCTCTAGGTACTGAGCCCCCTCAGGGGCCAGGCCCAAAGCTTCCACAGGTCTGGTCAAGGGTACTTAATATTGAGCCCCCGGCCTGTGGAAGCAGGTCCCTCCTCAGAGGGATCTACAAAGGCGGGCCTGTCAGAACTGCTATGATGTCTAAAAACCATACTCAGGTCGGCCAGTGCGGGGCTACAAGAAGTAGGCTGATCCTATCTCGACAGACCCTCTCCAGAACTATCAGGAGCATAGCAATCGGGAGAAAAGTATACAGGCATAGCCTCGGCCACGTCTGTACCATGGCATCCAAACCCAATGGGGCTGGATGGGTGAGAGAATACCACAGTGGAGAGTGGGACATCCCTCGAGACACGAACAAATCCACTTCCACTGGGCCGAACCTCTCGTATATGGACTTCACCACCTCGGTGTGAAGTCACCATTCCCCTCAGCCCAGGGCCTCAGCCCCTGCCTCAACAGTCTGCTCTCTGATTCTGGTCCCCTGGGACATGCATTGCTCTGAGAGATAGTTTCCCCTGGGACCACATGAGGATCTGATGCGCCAATCTGGATAGAGGGCGCAATCTAAGAACCCCTGGGAGGAAGCTGCTCAGAGTCCTGCCTGACCGCGCCCCAGCCCGTGAGGGAGGCGTCTGTCGACACGGTTTTCCCGCCGACATGACGCTCCCAGCATGGGGCCTTGGGACAGAAACCAAGCTTTTTTCCACATAGATAGGGAACGAAGGGATCTGCGCGTAACCCTGATCATGCGGAATGGGTTCCCCTCTGGGGAGAACTCCTTGGTTTTCAACCACTACTGCAGGGCCCTCATGTGCAGCAGGCCGAATGGAATGATGTTGAACGCTGCTGCCATGAGTCCTAACACTCACTGAAAGTGTTTGACAGTGATGGCTTGGCCTAGCTTTATCCTGGTCACCAATGGGCAGGATGGACTCGATCCGTGCTGGACTCGATCCGTGCAGGAGACAATTATGCCCGTATCGTGACCGAGTCCCACACCACTCCCAGGAACGTGGTTCTCTGGGCTGGTGCCAACATGCTCTTTTTCATGTTGAGTCTCAATCCCAGGCTCTGGATGTGGGCAAGGACGACATCTTGATGCCGAACTGCCAGCTCTTGTGACTGAGCCAAAATCAGCCAGTTACCCAGAAGCCTCAGCGGTGCTAGAGCTGCATCCATGCATTTGGTAAGTGTGTGAGGGGAGAGCTAGGCCGAACGGAAGAACCCATTATGTTATTTGTTGCACGCTGCCTCGGCAAACGCGAAATTCAAGCCGTTACAATATATTTGTCTTTCATCCCTCGAGAAGAAAGTCAACAGGTGCGAGGCTGAAACATCCGACAGTGCACGGATGTACGCGTCGAGATATTTCTCAATGAACACTGCCAGCACCCTCAGGAGCTGACTGTGAATGCCTCGCACCCAAACAGTATTATTTCACTTATCGCGTGTGTCCCTTTTATTGCAGACCCGTAATATATAAGTGTTGCCTCGGCAAACGCGAGATTCAAGTCATTCACAATTTATTTGGCTTTCATCTCGTGAAGAAAGTCAACAGGCGTGAAGCTGAAACACCCGAAAAATGCACGGCTGTGTGCGTTGAGATATTTCTCAATGAACACAGCCAGCACCCTCAGGAGCTGACTGTGCATGCCTCGCACCCATAGAATCTTTATTGCAGAGTAGACCCGTAACCTATGCGCTTGCAGTGTAGACCCGTAATCTATGCGCTGCCTCAGCAAATGCGAGATCCGAGCCACTAGATTCTATATTGCAATTCTTATGGGTCAAACAACACCAAATAGGACAGACAGTTTGACACAGAGTGGTTGCTGAAGAGCGAAAAGCTAACTCTGTTGTGTGCCGGCGTCTCTTTATAGCTTCCATGTATGCCGTCACACATTACGTCATGACGCAACACATATCAAGATTGGCTTAGTTAATGTTAATATACACATTAAAATAAGTGTGTCTTTAAAGCATGTAAAATACTATTTAAACATGATTCTATATGTACTTTAAAGCAAAACTCTTAATTTGACATTATAAAGTGTACTTAAGTATGTTAGGAAACATGTTGTGAAAATGTACTATCGTTAAGTAAACTCAAGTGGCCTTTTATCTCATTAATATTACATTCTATATACATATATAAAGGTGGGGCAAAATATTCATCCACTTGAAAACATCTTTATGTAAACTTAAACCTATTCTATACTATTTTAAGTTGTAAATTGAGTTTTATAAATATTAAATTTTACCTTAAGACTTTGGCTGACGGGTAGGCTATGCAATGGGCATACCAAAAGGGCAGCAGGTGACCGCCAATGCCCTCCCAAGTTCAACGGCGGCCCACACATTTCCAAAGTAAATCTATGGTAAAATATGAAAATGTAGCATTCCCCATTTGAGGCAAATCATTCTGCCCAGACCATACCATTCATCCGCATTAGCAACATTCAGTATGTATATTACTCTGCATCAGTTCAGCAATTAGTGAGTCAGATTGTGGATACATCTGTTCTTCTTTTATAATGGCCAGAGTGATGTGTGTAGTAGTCTACCAAATTAGTGAAAGTATAAATCCTAGTTTAAACTGTCATGTGAATAACCATGTGAATAAAATTTACTAAATTATCAATGTTGTCCATTCGCTGTGAGGCCCCCTCAAGCACGGGGGCCATTGCGGTCTCACTCGTTGCACCGCCCTAAGGCCAGCTCTGGTTTGGGTGCAGTGTGAGGTTGTTGGGGTGTCTCCCTACATGGTAAATGGGGTTTTATAGGACTTTTTTCCAAAATGACCATCCTCAGCTGGAAAAGAGTAATGGAGCTCATGAATATGAATAAGACCCTCTCTTCTAACAAGATCCAGTCTGTCACTTTGGCCACCAGCATCACTAAGGGGAGAAACAGGGTCACATGCACATTTTTGCAGACACACACATCCCCAAAGACATACAGACTTACACAGATGAAGGCATACCTTTTGATGCCTAATTTAACTATTTAATAACATTTTGCTTGACAGAGGTCATAACTGGCATAAAACGTATATCTTCAACTGATTTGAATTTGAAGACTGGCCTGGATCACACATTGACTTATCAATATGCAACCCTCAAATCGGCATGTACATATAAATAAATACGTCCCTCACAATAACAACATAAAGTGATATATGTTCCAGTTCCCTTTCAGTCAATCAAGTTGAACGTCAATTGGAATCTAATCTGAGAACCCAATCATCCTTGAGTTTTAACTAAACGAGCCAATACACATTGGCAAAAATTTGCATCACAAGCCACGCCCCGTGAAGCAGAATAGCCTATTCACATTTTCGATGTTCACAATTCTATCTTTTAAGACAGTGTTCCTGATTGCGCTAGCTTCAGACAAGTGGACTTACAGGCATTTTCACTCAGAGAATTTTGCTTGGAATTTGGGCCCGCATCATCTCGTTATCCTGAGACCCGGCTCAGATATGTGCCCAAGGTTCCCACCAAGTCTTTCAGGGATCACGTGGTGAACCTGCAAACGCTGCCCTTGGAGGAGGCAGACCCAACCCTTGTTTTGCTCCAAACACTGAGCTTCAGGACCTCAGACCAGCTCTTTGTCTGTTACCGAGGCAAGCGGAAGGGAAAGGCTGTCTCCAAGTAAAGCTTGGCTCACTGGATAGTGGATGGCATCGTCTTGGACTATCAGTCCCAAGGCAACCCGCATACTTTCATGTCTTGATTCTCCCTCGACACAGACCATTCCTACGATTTGCTTTCGAGGGTCGGACATACCGATACAAGGTCCTCCCCTTTGGGCTGTCCCTGTCACTTCGTGTCTTCATGAAAGTTGTTGAGGCGGCCCTTGTCCCCCTGAGGGAGTACGCCATTCACATTCTCAACCACCTCGATGACTGGCTAAAACTGACCCACTTGTGAGACCAGTTATTTGAATACACGGACATGGTGCTCAGACACCATTCATTACATTTGGTAATCCATATTGGAAAATGCAAACAAGTTCTATAGAAACTATGTCTAAATATATAGGTGTACCAAATTATTAATTGATTAAGCATTAAGTTCAGTTGGATAAAATAATAGTCAAATGTATTACCGTTTTTCTCGAATGTTTACACACATATTTCTGAAAGCATGCCTCATACTCTCAGAACTCTGTAACTCTGTACTCTGTACATGGTCAACCATGTGGCTCGGATCTCATCAGAGATTACGGTCCTTGCCCTTCCTCGTCCTCGTCCTCCCTGGCTCAGGCTCTGTTTCCAATGTTGGCATCCATTGCTCCAAAACAGAAGAGCTCACCTGTTGCCCCTTTATGCTAAAGCTTTTCTCTAAAGATTTTTGCCCATGTGATGAGTCAGTGTGCATATTTGAATGGCAGTGTGTTCCTTGTGAAAACAAGATATTTTCTGCATGACAATTGTGCCAAATGGAGAGAATTGTGTATAGTGTTTTGAAAAAAGTGTGTTTTAGAACTGCAATTTGAGTGTAAAGCAGGAATTGTGCTTGTAGTTTAGCAGAACTTGGTTCATCACAAATCGAAATCTTTCTCATAGTTTAAAGCAACTGGTAAAATGTAAAATTTTGCTTATCCTTCAGTATTTTTTTCCCACTTCCTTCTAATTCTTATAATTTATATTCTCTCAGAAGTGGACATCTATAAGATAATCTGTCTTGATAAATGGACCCAGTTAATTAAAATCAAAAGTTACGCTGAAATCTTAGGCTTAGACTTTTTCCCATTTTAAATAGGAAATGAGAGCAAGGGAAATAATTAATCTTCTGCAAGTGATAATGTTAGGGCTGCTGTCACATAATCAGAAAGCATTTGTCTATATCCTGCTTGAATAATCTGATGTAGTTTTTTTGCAAACTTGTTGCTGCCATGAAAATAAAAAGTTTTTGTTTTTGGCAGATCAGTATGATAGTTCTTCAGGATCACTTCAGCTCATTTCCATAAAACCAATGGCAGCTCCACCCACCTACTCGCACCCCGCATCCTCCGACCGCAGTCAGGACTCTGCCATATTAAATGGAGAGGTAAGACTTGATTTTATTTGAGACAGTCTCAGACGGCAACCACTGACAGACCACAGTCTGTTGACGGACCTTCTGATGCATTTTACACAAAAATCTGTGGATATGAAATTACCAGATCATTGCTAATTGGCTCACTGTTTTGCAATTTCTGCAAGTCAGGGCGCACAGGTTTTACACAGACCGGCAGGAAACAAGCCTCTGCAAGACTGTAACTATACAAAGACTTTATTTAACATATAGGCATAGGCTAGTCAACAAACCATGTATTCCTAGTATATCTCAATGGACACTCTCGCTTGCTTAATTTATCAAATTTATCAAAACCTGGCACAGATTTATTTTAGAGGATCACTTTACCTATGGGAAATCAATTTGGGACACATTTTTAATGGATGTTTTTTTTTAGTGGATGATTAGCCAGTCCACCTTCTCTCTTTCTATCTATGTGTATACAGGTGAATTTGGCTCTGAAACAGAAGTCAGACATTGAGCACTACAGGAATAAGCTAAGACTGAAGGCTAAGAGGAAGGGATATTATGACTTCCCTTCAGCTGAGGGGAAAGGCAGCACTAAAGACCTGAGTCAGCTACACAGGTACAGCCACGACAGGCCTCCACACCCTCACAGCAGAGCTCTGGAACAGGAGGACGATAGAGGCTCCACGTTTGTGAAGTATCGCAGGAGGTGAGTCATTTTGCTTGTTTGCTTGTATTTTTAAACAAGATACGGTTGTTTGTGTACTTTAATAGTTATGACACTGTCTCTCAGATTGGTTAATCTACACAAATTATATCTCTATTAATTGTATTGAATGTGTACTTAATACTTAATTATATACTTTAATTACATGCCCCAATCTAATCCTGGCTTGTATTTTTTTTTTACTCTTTTTGCTTTGTTTGCTTTGCAATAATGTCAAATTAAAAAGTTTTTTAATTTAAATAATTAACGGCTAATATTGCCCACAACCCATTGCGCGTTGGACTAATCGATTAGAACTACAAACATGAGTAAAAAGTGTTAAAAAACTACAGATATGAAGGATGTGCGAGTGCGGGGGTTATGAAGAAAGGTTTAGAAAAAGCGGTTTGAGTGATTAATTATCAGTATCTAACCTGACAAAAATGTATTTATTCAATGTTGTCCACATTAATTTTCATCTGCAGCAGCATTGTGAACTTTTGTAAAGATACGTTTAGCCATTCGCTTTTAAATGCATCATTATATTCAAATTGCAAACAAGAGGAGAGTCTCCGAATGAAGGACCCACGACTGGCAGATCAACGTGCTACAACATTTCTCTCCAAACCGGTAGGAAATGAAATTAGATTGAATGGAGGATTTTAACTGTGACAAGCTGATTGACAGGGCAGTTTACGGTGACAGGATTCAAGTAACTAAGCGACAGAGCTGTCGATGATTAAGTAGTATGTCCCAAAGCTTGCCTACTCTTTTGATACACACTCAAAAGTATGTACTTTTTCTTGACAAAAAGAGTACATACTTTTAGGCCGTAGTATAAGTAGGTGAATTGGGACGCAGCGAGAATGTCTTAAATACACAGTGATACTGAGATGATAACGTACAGGTCTGATGATTAGATAAGTGTCCATTACAACTGATGACTTGCGGGAAACTAAGACAAAGACAACAAACTAAAATCCAAGATAACAGCGTTCGTGACACACACACACACACGCATTTACACAGTATATATATATATATATATATATATATATATATATATATATATATATATATATATACATATTGGGTCTGTGGTTGGCTCTGTCGCATTGTTCTCTGTTGGGGCAATGGCAACATCAGGCGCAAGCTGGGCTGTATCCTCTTCACTCTCACCAATGGTGTTGGGGGATCCGCACAGATGTAATACCCACTTTATGTAATCGTGGAATGTGCCTTGAGGGCAGTCTCCAGGCAGGCACGCATTTGTCTGTTGATTTAGACCTGCCCAGAAATACACTCAGAAATAAAATAATATATACGTAATTATGAATTATATATAGGCCTGGTTTCAGAGACAGGGCTTAGATTAAGCCAGGATTTAAGTAGCTTTTATAAACATGCCTTAGAAAACAAAAACTTTACTGGTGTGCATCTTGAGGCAAAACAATGGAACTGACATATTTTGATATATGTCAGTGCAATATGCTTTCAGTTCAGACAACTCAAACATGGGCTGCGTCCGAAATTGAATACTTCCCTACTATATAGTTTTCGAAACACAGTATGCGAGCAGAGCAGTATGTCCGAGATTTAAGTGCACATACGATGGACACTATACTATCCCATGATGCCATGGGAGAGAGGAGTTGTCGTTATATTTGAAAATGGCGGAAAACGGAGACGTGGCTGTTTTCAAGTGCTTTATATATCACTTTTTGTTTCTTTGTGGTTAAATTGTATGTATTTAACATCATATAAGTAAACTATTGACTTGTTAAAGGTTGAAATAATGTAAATTGAGGGTATAATTTTTCAGAATTGGCTGGAAAAGGACAATTTTATCATTATTATTATGGAATAGACAGAGCTAATGTAAATCAGCTAGCTAACACTGTTTTCTCAGTACTTATTTATTCTTTACCAGTGTTGATATTATGAAATATTTGTTGACTACATAGCAAGCTACTGTTAACAAGTGTACCTCAGCTTGTCCATGTAACATTAATAGATTGACCATGGTTCATCACATGTTAAATTCTGTGTTGATTTTGTGGGGGCTGATGAACACACCCGTGTTCTAATAGAGTAGAGAGTGGCTAATGAAGCCCTCTTCACTGGAAAAAGAAATGCTGCAATAAAAGGTTTTGAGTAAGTATACAAGACAAATGTAATATGTAATTTTATTCAAGTGCTGTAGATTCAATGGTTAGTTGTATATGTAAACATTTATACTCAAACTCTTGCTCTTATTTCTGTGCATTTATTGCAGAGTTTTTATCACAGAGCAGAGGCTAGAAGGCAAAATGTCTGCTGTTCAGATAAAACAAGGGAAAACCTTAAACAAAAATACAAAGTAAGATTTTTTATTTATTTATTGTAGTTCACCCCAAAATGAGAATTCTGTCATGATTTAATCATGCTCATGATTGGCCCTGTAATGCAACAATTTAACGAATCATATGTTTTACAATATAATTGACTGTCTTGATATTGTTTTCAAATATTTGTAGGATCTGAATTGTCTACAAACTGGGGTGACCACGGAGGATGGGGAGGTTACTTAATCTGGCCCGGATGTTGCTGTTACCTCTCCATCCTCAGTGAGGTCAGAGCATGAAAGAGTAGGGAGGAAAAGAAAAGATTTTGAGGAGCTGATCCGAGAGATGGAGGAGAGGGAAGCTGAAAGAGAACGAGATGTCATTGAAAGGGACGAGAGGCGATGGAGAGAGATGGAGGAAAAGGAGGAAAGAAAAGAAAGAGAGCAACAAGAGCATAAGAATAGACAAGAGGCCAGAGAAAGAAGAAGAGACAGAGAAGTGAGAGAGAGAGAAAGGGAGACAAAAGAGAGAGAGGAAAGATTCCTTCAGCTATTAGAAATAATTGCTAATAAATAATATTAATAAAGAAATCAAATGACTTTTTCCATTTATTTGTTAGTAAGCTCACTGTGTCATGCTGTTTTAGCAAGTTACACTTAATTCCCAGGGATGTACAGTAGATAGATCGTCAGTTGTAAATTGCTTAATATGCGTAATTCATATTTTTAAAGCGTTTTGTGTCTGCCTTTATTTTGTAGCAGATTCCAGATGGTTTTTGAAACAAGCAAATTGCAGGTAAATCTGAAAAATATATTTTGTCTGAATATAAGTGCCGCACTGTAGAGAAATACACAGACACCGTTAAAATGTATTTGCTTTATTTTTGTGTATTATTTAACTTTTAAATGGATACAGAATTCAAAGCTTAAAACAAAATCATATAACTTTGATGTGGTTGGTGGTTGGTGGGTGTCACCACTAGGGACCACTGTAGCTCAGAGATCCCCTGTCGATTAGCCTGGGTCTATAATATCCCCAGTTACTATGTACAGCCGCGAGGAGGCCCGACAGGAGTCTCGGTGATGGAGAGGCTATGTCCAGCGCAGTGAACTGTAAGCAAGAGGGATGCACACACAGATAGCCATGCACCTCTCTAACTACTACTACTGCACTGTACGCATCACAGCGCCCTGTGGGCTGTGCACACACACAAACAACTTACTATTTACATAATAACTAACATAGACAAGCTGGAACAATGTCAATATAAGAACAAGAACTGATTTTTAGTGTCTTAACCTATTAAAGTGTCTTACAGGTAACTGTGCTCATGAAGAGCAGGCACACAGTTGCCTGGTGCAGACACCGCTGCAGCCAGATTGTCCCACGCGTGCTCTCTTGCGCTGGATTCTGTGTTGGCCTATGCTGTGCTGGCACAAAGGCAGAGCTGACTTTCACGGCCTTGAAAAAAATGGAACGCCAGCATGTTTTTAGCATCTCGATGACCCTTTCAATGAAGTTCCGTGCTCGAGAATGCTTGCTGTTGTAGCGAGCATGTACAGCATTCTGTACAGGCTCTCTGTATGGGGTCATGAGACAGATGGTTGCACTCTGGCAAGGATACCCACCATCTCCAAGGATGCACATTGCTGCAGGTGGAAACAGGCGGCCAGTGTAAACAGGGCTGTTCTTCAGCACCCTGGCATCGTGCACAGACCCAGGATACCCAACAAAAATGTCGAGGAACTTCCCCTGGTGGTCAGTAATGGCCTGCAGCTGTACAGAATTAAACAGCTTCCGGTTGAAGTAACACTGGCCGTCACTTACAGGTGGTTTGATGCGGATGTGACAGCCATCTATTACACCAGCTACTACACTGAACGCTGGAGACCCTGCCAGCTGGGCAAAACCTGCTCCCACTGCCTCAAGGTCATCTGCGCTGGGGAAAGCGACGATCTTCCTCAAAATGCAGATGACTGCCTTGCTCATTCTGTCAAAGGCCAGTGACACTACCTGGTATGATGCTGCATGGGCCAGCCAGTAAATGAACACCAGCACCTCGATGTCCTTTTCCCACCCATGGTCGCAATCGGGTTTCACTGCAGCGATCGGGGACTGGATGGACTGCCGTGAGAGTTGGAGGTTGGGGCGGAGGTCAGCTCCATCTTCAAAATACTGCCGAAGAATTGGCACAGCTGCATTGAGGTGACAGTAGGCTGTAGGGCTCACAATCTGTAAACGTGTATAGTTTTATTTTAGAATACAATTTGAATCCACTTGAAACTTGTTTCCTGTGTTGGCTTGTTTATAAATATAATATGAATGTATTTATATTATGTATATGATCCATTTCTTAAGTATGATGTATTTGTATATGTATATGTATGAATGTATATTATATTTTTATATCGAAATATATTAAATATATTTTTTTATATTTTGTATATGTTCAGTTATTTCACTGTAATGGCAAAGGACCTATTGCCTTTAAAATTAAATGACTGAACCTAAACATACGAGCTTGATAAAAATGTTAATTTTAGAAGAGTATTTCAGATGGCACTTAGAGGCTTTTACATCTGAAGACTTCATACACAGGTATACGTGTGTATTGTATCTGACCTCAGTGTGTTGCCCTACTGTCCACCACTGTGACTCCAGTGTGCGTGTGTGTGTGTGTGTGTGTGTGTGTGTGTGTGTGTGTGTGTGTGTGTGTTTATAAATGTATGTACACATGCATACACACACTGCTTGTGAAATTACCATCAACAAATTAATCGACACACACACACACACACACACACACACACACACACACACACACACACACACACACACACACACACACACACACACACACATATATATATATATACACTCACCTAAAGGATTATTAGGAACACCATACTAATACTGTATGTACTGCCTTCAGAACTGCCTTAATTCTACGTGGCATTGATTCAACAAGGTGCTGAAAGCATTCTTTAGAAATGTTGGCCCATATTGATAGGATCAGAAACAATGCTCAGGTAGGCCTTGGCATTTAATGCCCAATTGGCACTAAGGGCCCTAAAGTGTGCCAAGAAAACATCCCCCACACCAAGCTGATAGAAGAGCAACTTTTACTGAAATAACCCCTCGTTACAACCGAGGTATGCAGAAAAGCATTTGTGAAGCCACAACACGCACAACCTTGAGGCGGATGGGCTACAACAGCAGAAGACCCCACCGGGTACCACTCATCTCCACTACAAAAAGGAAAAAGAGGCTACAATTTGCAAGAGCTCACCAAAATTGGACAGTTGAAGACGGGAAAAATGTTGCCTGGTCTGATGAGTCTCGATTTCTGTTGAGACATTCAGATGGTAGAGTCAGAATTTGGCGTAAACAGAATGAGAACATGGATCCATCATGCCTCGTTACCACTGTGCAGGCTGGTGGTGGTGGTGTAATGGTGTGGGGGATGTTTTCTTGGCACACTTTAGGCCCCTTAGTGCCAGACCATGTCCATCCCTTTATGGCCACCATGTACCCATCCTCTGATGGCTACTTCCAGCAGGATAATGCACCATGTCACAAAGCTCGAATCATTTCAAATTGGTTTCTTGAACATGACAATGAGTTTACTGTACTAAAATGGCCCCCACAGGACTATGCTTAGGCCTTCTTTGAAGCCGGGCAGTAAAGATGTAGTGAAGTAGGTAAGAACTCTTACTGTATTTTATTTATTTTATTTTTGTTTACAAGGGGTTGCATTCATTTGAAAGTTTCGTTTCGTTTCGTTTATTGATGTATAAAGCACATTTTAAAACAACAAATGAAACCAAAGTGCTGTACAATAAATATAAAACAGAATTAAAACAGATTAAGAAAAAAAAAGCAAATCATATTTTATCAAAACATTTCACAGAAGGATGTTTGTAATGATAAAACAATAGATGTAATGTTCAAAATGAAAGGCAAATAAATTACTGCATACATCCAAATCCCCTTGACACCAGTTGGTTAAAAGTCAAAGCAAAATTTCTTTCATTCATTAATTCATTCAATGAAATTACACTAGACTTTGAAGTTTGGTGAGCTCTGACCTTCCAGTTCAGAAAGCACAAAGATATTTTTCATTAATAGTGGATCTAAACCATAGTTTGACCTCTTGGTTAAATTAAAAGAAGACAAATTTAAATGCGGGAAAGTGGAGTAAGCCTAGATGACGTATTTTCACATTTTAAATGTATTGTTATTATTATTATCTTTTTGTGACTATTTATTAAACCAGAATCCCTACAACATCATGTTTCATAAATAATTGTAACCAATATTAAGTTAAGAAGTATAGCAATTATAGTAAATTGAAAATGGTAAACGATTTTCTATGCCATCAATTTCCAGCAAAAGTGGTTAATAGTTACCACAGACTTACATTTTTAGTTTACCAGCAACTAAATGTACAAGATATGATCTCAAATTACAAATATATATTTAAAAAAAAAACATTTTATGTATTGAAAACATATTTAATCAAAAGCATTCTACTATGACTTACTATACCAATGGTTCCCAACCCTAGTCCTCCTGACAGTGCTATGAAAAGGTGACTTATTCATAGGCTTTAACAATTTATATGTGGCTGAACTAAATAATATACTTGGACTGTGTAGCTGACTTTTTCCTAACATTTGCCAAAGGACCAGTACAATCAATATGCAGTGAGCTTTGTTGCCTTGCTGTTAGTAGTCATGAGCCTTGATGATGAAAACATTGTGTGCTCAGAAATGTCTGTTGTTCTTTGCCCTGGAGTTCAGGAGCAGACACAAAAGCCGCTGTCACAGACAGGACTGTATCAGATATCTAGCACAGCCTCTGCCCAGTCTCATTAGCTGACCAAAATGCCCTCACTTTGGAGTTTTGTCTCAATTTAAATATTTAATTTCCTTTTTGTATCTATTGACACTCTGTCAAATCCTGTGCATTTTTCTGCTCATTGTTTAATAAAGGATAGCGTATCTTTCTGCTGCTTCAGCTTTCCATTTGATTAATCCTCAGTTGCCAGTGATCACTGGCAGCTTAAAATCTAACTTCAATAATTTGTCCTTTTGCCCTTGCAGAAGACATGAATGCATTCTCTCAAATTTTGGTAGTGGTCCAGCATGTTGTCTTTAGCTTCCCTTTAATTTTTAATCAATCAATCAGAAAACAATATAATGAACAACTCAACCACAAAAAGGTCAAGTCGTCACATTTTTATATAGCGCTTTTTACAATACAGATTGTTTCAAAGCAGCTTTTCAGAGAAAACAGGAAAATAATGCAACAAAGTTTGTTTTCAGAAGAAAATAGGTCACAGTCCAGCTTAAGTAAGTTCAGTGATGTTTCCTTTTTGTTGTAAAAAAGTTATTAATTTAGTTCATTTTTATATATAGCCATTCTGGAGAAAACCGTGATGTCATCGTCCAGCTCAGTTCAGTTCTCATAAAATGGTGTCGTTGCAGGCAGATCAATATTGTTGAAAATTAAATTAAATGTTAAATTTAATGTCCCCAACTAAGCAAGCCAAAAGCCAATGGCAACAAAGGTGGGGAAAAAAGGCGAAACAGGTGACAGTGGCAAGGAACCAAAACTCCATCAGATGGCAGAATGGAGAGAAAACCTTGGGAGGAACCAGGCTCAGTCAGGGGTCCAGTTCTCATCTGGCCAACGAACTTACAGTGTATGATTATGATTCAAGCAGCATTATAGGTTAAAAGTCAGTTTGGATTGGAACAATCAGAATATTATCCAGTTCCATCTGGTTTAAGATCAGAGTCATCACGCCGGTATGGAGACGAGTTTGTTGAGGATCAGTGCCGATGGCTGTTGTGTCGATGAAGCCTTCACAGGGAAAAGTCTAGTTGACAAAACCTCTGCTGACACTTCAGGGATACGTTGTGGTCATGTCTAGGTGCAGGTCCTTCATCTGATCTGGATACGGCCAGGATCCGGCTGACTACATCATGTGTTGTGGTCGTGTTTAGATACAGGTCCACCATCTGATCTGGATACGGGGATCCAGCTGATTACAGTAAACCTCAGAATAAGCAGAAAAATTAACATTAGTGTAGATGCCATTCTTCTTATGATGTAACTAGTACATCGGGTGTTATAGGAAGTGTTCCCGGTTCCGGAGGGTTGAATGATTGGAGGTTTCTGGTCCATTCATTAGAAACTCTGTTTTTTTCAGAATTAAGTAATAGGAAATTAGCAGTCATCCAAATTTTTATATTAGCTATGCATTTCGCTACTTTCTTGAATTGGCAAGTTTCGTTGGGGCGCAAAGAGAAATAGAGCTGAGTATCATTGGCATAACAGTGAAAACTAATCCCACGCTTCCTAATGATATCTCCCAAGGGTAGCATGTACAGAGTGAACAGTAACGGTCCTAGTACTGAGCCTTGTGGTACGCCATACTGAACTTGTGATCGATAAGACATCTCTTCATTTACTGCTACTAACTGATAACAGTAAGATAAGTATGATTTAAACCATGCTAATGCAATTCCACTAATGCCAACATAATTTTCGTGTCTATTTAAAAGAATGTTGTGGTCAGTGGTATCAAATGCAGCACTAAGATCAAGTAACATTAATAATAATAATAATAATAAGTTGTATTTATATAGCACCTTTCCAGGGCTCAAGGACGCTTTACAATGAACAAGTTATGCCATTATATGAATATATTACTATAGATTACAACAACAACACCCCCTTTTCCTTTCAGACATGGCTTGTTTTTATAACAGTAATCTTGGGGGTTGGACTCATTTGAAATAATATAATCGTTTGGTTTTAGCCAGCTTTCTGTCAAACACACGTCTAGGTTGTAATCTGTAGTCATATCATTAACAATAAGTGCTTTTGAAGTAAGGGATTGAATATTCAGCAACCCAAGCTTTATAATTTGTTCATCTGTATTATATCTATTTTTCATTTGTTGAAGATCAATTACATTTTTAACCTTAAATGGTTTTGGGAGTTTTTTGTATTTCCTAATTCGGGGAACAGACACAGTCTCTATATGATGATATCTAGGGGAAAGAGTCTCTATGTGACCTCAGTGACGTGAGACAGCAAGCAGACGGTCGGTTTAGCCAGTCTGTCTGCTTCCTGACCTGAGCCCCAAATCGTCATGTTTGAGCTCTAAGACTATGTACCATATTACTAGAGAGAAGAGCAGCACCATCCCAGGAGGGATGAATACCATCTCTTTTCAACAGGTCAGGTCTGCCATTTAAAAACTTTTCCAATTGTCTATGAACCCTGTATTATTTTGCGGGCACCACTTAGACAGGTGTGTAACTCAAATAAGTGACCATGGCAACTCACAAGGAAATCAGACAGGCAGCCAAGCATGCAAAAACCCAAACACAGACAAACCAAACATAACCCTGACAGAGGGAGGGGGCTTTGGTGCAGGATGCAGATCAGGAACAATAGACATCCACAGGAGCCAGGGCAGGAGACAACAGTGGGAGAATCCAGGGAGGAGATGACAGAGGCAGAAGCCAGAGAGAAGACAATGGAAGGAGGTACCAGGGAAGAACCCACAGGAGGAACACCAGGACGCAGGCCCATGGCGGAGTAGATGGATGGTGGAGCCATGGTGGATCACAGGCGAAACCAGGAAGACTACTAATGGAGACAGAGTTTGTGGAAGTTGAGACCCAAGCATAGCCAAAGAGCAGAAGGGGCGGGATGACACACAAGAGGCCTTGGAAACCAAGCTGGAGTTCCAGGGACAAGCGGCCAAGGTGAAGCCAGGGTATTGGAGGACTGAGGTGAAACTGTAGGGAAGGAGGAGCCTGACAGATCCACAGGGGTGGAACGATGAGTCAACAACGTGGAGTCAGACTAAGGCGGGGCCGGTGGGACAATGAAGCCCAGTAGAGTCGTAGGGAAGATGGTCCCAGGTGGAGCCGAGGGAGCGAGGATCCAATGCGCCACCAAAAGGTCGACAGACCAAGGTGGAGTGAAGGATAAACAATGCTTGGTAGGCAGTGTAGAAGGACAGGAAGTGCTGATGCATTGAGATCAGATTGAGACAGTGAAGACAGGGATGAATAACTGGGCAGTGTGGGCAGAAGGTTACCAAACAGCCTCCTTGGCCGATACAAGACAGGCATAAAATTCAGTAAAGGCAAACACTCAACATTGGGTTGTGTTCAGTGGCTGGCTGGGTTTGTATATAACACCATAACAGGAATATCAATGAACAGTGAGACATTTAAGATTATTTACAAATTATTACTTTTACAAATAATTGGAATGGATTTTTAAAACATATATTTTGGTACACATATTTTTCTATCAATCGATTAGTCTGCTAATCTATTTTGACATCATATTTTTGTCCCATGCTAGTTATCACTGTCAATTGCAATTTTGAGAGTGAATCCTGCATTTATATGTAGAGGTCACTTCCGAAATTGTGCAGCATGTAATTGGCTCTTAGCAGCATGAAAAACAAAACTTTTATTCAATGGGTTATATACCGCTCTATTTACAATCACTTAAAAGCTGTCACTCATCTCAGTCTTACAAAGTTCCATTAAAATCAATACATTTGTCTACACTGCATAATGAATCTCTTACTTACAATGTGTCTTTGTTTGTTAATGAGAGAATTTACGAGTGTGCAGAACGCTGCATTGAACAAAAACTCAGCGTTTTCAGCAGTGAGTGGATTCTAACTTTAACACCTCTGGTTGGCCATTGCATTCAAGAGTTCAACAAACATGTTTGTGATTGGCTACATTACTCACCGCTTCAAAAATATGTGGTAAAGAGAAACATTTGACGTTCTCCAGAGCGCAAAAACAAATACGCACTGGAGCATTTGCCAAATCTGTTTCACAAATAATATGATTTTATTACAGTATCAACTGAGGGTGCTTTTATACATTTGGTTGAGGGTGCTTATATTAAAATTTGACTTTGTGATGTTTTATCCATGTTTTATTTTTCGGTAACACTTTATATTACGACCCACAAACAACTGCGTAAGTAAACCGAAATTACGGTGTACGTTTCTGTAATTATAGTGTACTTCCGTGTAGGTATAAGGGTATATAAGCAAATTATTTATAATGTAATTATTTTAAAACTAACAGGTACCTATTCTGTTAATATATTCCAGGCAAAAAATGTATGTCTGTTGTATATAAAAGTTTTATCACATTTCTGGCAAAATATGTTCTTGTGCAATGTAGTTACAGGGTCACTGTGTCATGCTTTTTTGCTTTTTGTTGCTGTCAGAACAACTATGCCTTTAAAGGAAAAAAAATTCTGCTGCACTACAATCATCATCACTATAAAATATCACCCCCCCCCCATGATCTGCCTCAAACTTCACCAAAATGTGTTGTCTTCAAATTTACAGTTACTACAGTAATATAATGGCACAAAATGTTTTAGAGTGGAGGATTGTTCGACAACTTAAAATTGAAGATGTAGCTTGCTAAGAGCATGTATACATATTCATATTTTTGCAGTGCAGTAAGACCAATGGGACTCCATCAACTCCTCAACTTCAGAGTCCCCAGTGGAAGTTAAGAAAAAGAAGAGCAAGAAAAGAAAGAAGAAAAAAAGCAAGAAAAGCAAATAAAGGGGGGGGGGGGGGTATAATGTGTTACTTTGTTGTTTGAGTATACTGTAGAAAAGACAATGTTTTATTAAGATGAAAAGTGTTTTGAAATTTTTTGTAAAATAAAAGTCAGAAATTAAATGGGATCCTTTATTGTATATTTACTGCACTTACCCTGTAACTACACAGAACAAGGGGGTAACAAGCGCCACTTTAATTTACAGCCCGCAGGAGTTACACTTACCCTGTAACTACACAGTTGAAACGGGTAACAAACACTACTTACTAACAATACGAAACAACACTATTTGCACCGTAATTACAGAGAAAGGTACTCTAGTTAAGAAAAAAAAAACGTTTTAATTACACATTTGCCCTGACATTCAAGTGTCATTGCAATTCAATGTGACAAGGTAAGTACTAAGTACTAGTACTTACTAGTTCTTAGTGTCATGATGCCGGAAGGACGAAGCAGAGAGAGAATCCAAGTGCAGCATATTTAATCAAAATAACAGGAGAAACAAGGAACACAGGAACACTAAAGCAAGTACAACGACCGACAAACCACAACTGAAACAGAGGTATAAAAAGACAGGCAAACAAGCTAAACAAGATAACAAGGGGGCGTGGCTAATCAGAAACACATGGGGAGACTAATCAACAAAACAGGGAACAGCTGAAACATGAAAGGACAGGGGAACACATGACAGACAAGAACAAGATACACTAACACAAAACCCACACCGTGACATAGCCCCCCCCCCCAATGGGCGGCTCCCGACGCCCCTCGAAACAAAACACTAAAGTTCAGGAGGGTGGTGAAGTGGAGGCGGTCCTGGGGGAGGGACGGAGGGCCAGGCCCGTGCAGGGAACAGAACCAGGGCCTTGCAATGGCGGACATTGGCCATGGAACGTGGGTGGAGCATGACGCGCAGGCGGCGGCCAGGGCGGAGGCGACCCCTCGGGCGGCCAGGGCGGAGGCGACCCCTCGGGCGGCCAGGGCGGAGGCGACCCCTCGGGAGGCCAGGGCGGCGAAGACCCCTCGGGAGGCCAGGGCGCCGAAGACCCCTCGGGAGGCCAGGGCGGCGAAGACCCCTCGGGAGGGACCCCTCGGGAGGCCAGGGCGGCGAAGACCCCTCGGGAGGCCAGGGCGGTGACGACACCGGCTCACGAACAGCAGACACCGGCTCAGGAACAGCAGACACCGGCTCAGGAACAGCAGACACACACACTGGCTCGGGAACTGGCTCGGGAACCGACAACTCACACACTGGCTCGGGAGCTGACAACACACACACTGGCTCGGGCTCAGGAACAGACAACCCACACACTGGCTTGGGAGCAGACAACACACACACTGGCTCGGGAGCAGACAGCACACACACTGGCTCGGGAGCAGACAACACACACACTGGCTCGGGAGCAGACAACACACACAATGGTTCGGGAGCAGACAACACACACAATGGTTCGGGAGCAGACAACACACACACTGGCTCGGGAGCAGACAACACACACCCTGGCTCGGGAACAGACACCGGCTCAGGAACGGGAACAGACACCGGCTCAGCAGCCACTAGAACAGTAGCGGCCACAAGGACAGACACAAACGCAGAAACAAACATTGACTCAGGAATATCAGACACCGGCTCAGGAACAGACAACACACACACTGGCTCGGGAACTGGCTCAGGAACTGGCTCGGGAACAGACAACTCACACACTGACTCGGGAGCAGACAGCACACACACTGGCTCGGGAGCAGACAGCACACACACTGGCTCGGGAGCAGACAGCACACACACTGGCTCGGGAGCAGACAGCACACACACTGGCTCGGGAGCAGACAGCACACACACTGGCTCTGGAACTGGCTGGGGAAAAGACAGCACACACACTGGCTCGGGAACTGGCTGGGGAAAAGACAACACGCACACTGGCTCGGGAACTGGCTCGGGAACAGACAACACACACACTGGCTCGGGAACTGGCTCAGGAACTGGCTCGGGAACAGACAACTCACACACTGACTCGGGAGCAGACAGCACACACACTGGCTCGGGAGCAGACAGCACACACACTGGCTCGGGAGCAGACAGCACACACACTGGCTCGGGAGCAGACAGCACGCACACTGGCTCGGGAGCAGACAGCACACAACTGGCTCGGGAGCAGACAGCACACACACTGGCTCGGGCTCAGGAACAGACAACCCACACACTGGCTCGGGAGTAGACAACACACACACTGGCTCGGGAACTGGCTCAGGAACTGACTCGGGAACAGACAACTCACACACTGACTCGGGAGCAGACAGCACACACACTGGCTCGGGAGCAGACAACACACACACTGGCTTGGGAGCAGACAGCACACACACTGGCTCGGGAGCAGACAGCACACACACTGGCTCGGGAGCAGACAGCACACACACTGGCTCGGGAGCAGACACCGGCTCAGGAACGGGAACAGACACCGGCTCAGCAGCCACTAGAACAGTAGCGGCCACAAGGACAGACACAAACACAGAAACAAACATTGACTCAGGAATATCAGACACTGGCTCTGGAACAGGAACAGACTCTGGCTCGGAAACGGCCATCTTGTCCGTAGACACTGGCTCGGAGGCGACCATCTTGTCCGTAGACCCTGGCTCGGAGGAAGTGATGTGAACAGACTCTGGATCGGCCATCTTGTCCGTAGACACTGGCTCGGAGGAAGTGATGTGAACAGTCACTGGATCAGCAGAAGTGATGTGAACAGACTCTGGTTCGGCCATCTTGTCCGTAGACACTGGCTCGGAGGAAGTGATGTGAACAGTCTCTGGATCAGCAGAAGTGATGTGAACAGACTCTGGTTCGGCCATCTTGTCCGTAGACACTGGCTCGGAGGAAGTGACGTGAAGCGTCTCTGGCTCGGCAGATTTGACGTGAAGCGTCTCTGGCTCGGCAGATGTGACGTGAAGCGTCTCTGGCTCGGGAGATGTGACGTGAAGCGTCTCTGGCTCGGCAGCTGTGACGTGAAGCGTCTCTGGCTCGGCAGATGTGACGTGAAGCGTCTCTGGCTCGGCAGATGTGACGCGAAGCGTCTCTGGCTCGGCAGATGTGACGCGAAGCGTCTCTGGCTCGGCAGATGTGACGCGAAGCGTCTCTGGCTCGGCAGATGTGACGCGAAGCGTCTCTGGCTCGGCAGATGTGACGCGAAGCGTCTCTGGCTCGGCAGACGTGACGTGAAGCGTCTCTGGATCGGCAGACGTGACGTGAACCGTCTCTGGATCGGCCGGAGGCTCAGGAAGGGCCTCCGGGCATTGCAGGATGCAGGAAGTCCTCTTCCTCCTCCTCCGTCTCCGAGAGCGAGAGGGCGCTGGACTGGACGGGACCAGCGGTGAGGGCGCTGGGCTGGACGGGACCAGCGGTGAGGGCTCTGTGCTGGACGGCGTCAGCGGCGAGGGCTCTGGGCTGGACGGCGTCAGCGGCGAGGGCTCTGGGCTGGACGGCGTCAGCGGCGAGGGCTCTGGGCTGGACGGCGTCAGCGGCGAGGGCTCTGGGCTGGACGGCGTCAGCGGCGAGGGCTCTGGCTTTTGCTCAAAGACTGGCTCTGGCTGGACGTGGCTGACGTGAAGCTCTGGCTGGACGTGGCGGACGCGAAGCTCTAGCTGGACGTGGTTGACGTGAAGCTCTGGCTGGACGTGGCTGACGTGAAGCTCTGGCTGGACGTGGCTGACGTGAAGCTCTGGGCTGGACGGGACCAGTGGCGAATGGGGCCCTGGGCTGGACATCACCAACCCAGGGTCGAAAAATGGCCAGCGTGGAGAGTGGTGTCGGGGCTCCTCTCGACCACCTCCTCTACTGAGGCCTCCACGTGTCCCACGAAACTTGACCAACCGGGTCCCCTCAAAAGAGTGGCCTCTCCTCCGCTCGGTGGCTGGAGATGAGACACTGGCGAACATGCTGCTGGATTTAGTGTGGTCGGTCGTTCTGTCATGATGCCGGAAGGACGAAGCAGAGAGAGAATCCAAGTGCAGCATATTTAATCAAAATAACCGGAGAAACAAGGAACACAGGAACACTAAAGCAAGTACAACGACCGACAAACCACAACTGAAACACAGAGGTATAAAAAGACAGGCAAACAAGCTAAACAAGATAACAAGGGGGCGTGGCTAATCAGAAACACATGGGGAGACTAATCAACAAAACAGGGAACAGCTGAAACATGAAAGGACAGGGGAACACATGACAGACAAGAACAAGATACACTAACACAAAACCCACACCGTGACACTTAGTTTTTCTAAATTAAAATCATAGCAGAAACAAATTTTTTTGGCTCAACGTTAAGTAGTTTAGTAAGATGCACAAGAACATATTTTGCCAGAAATGTGATAAAAACGTCTCGGTTACGTATGTAACCCTCGTTCCCTGAGTAGGGAACGGAGACGTTACGTCGGATGACGACAAATGGGGTTTCGCTTAGAACACCTATCGACTTCGAGTATACAAAAACGAGCCAATGGCAAAGAAATGCCATGGGGCTGCGGAATTTGCATGACGTAACTCTACCCCACCTCGTGGGTATAAAAGGAGGACGCAGGCAACATGCAGTTATGTTTCTTCGCTGAGGAGCCAAGACTGAACTCAGGCGATCCCCGCGGTACAGCGGAAGTGGCAGGAAGACGTAACTTCTCCGTTCCCTACTCAGGGAACGAGGGTTACATACGTAACCGAGACGTTCCCTTTCGTTGTCACTCCGAGTTACCTCGGATGACGACGAATGGGGTTACCAGTCTAATCACGCCACCTTCACAGCTGTCTTCCAGTGCCCTGCGTAAATCTGAGCCCTCGAGAGATTTAAGACGAAGGACTCCTATTTAACACAGGAATACCAAGGTACACTGGGAAGCATATCCCATAGCTTTAGAGGAAATATGCAATTATCACCAACCCAGAGGGGGGGGGGGGGGGCGGGGGCATTTGGAAATACACATATGACCCGAAGGAAACATATGGAGAAACACTGAGGTGTCCAGCCGCAGGTGGAATATTTCGACCTCAGGGGTGGCAAGGTGGCTTGCCGAGGGAAAGACACATGCTCAGAGAGGCTTACAGTGGAAATACACGTGTGGGGGTAGCTCCGGGGAGGGACCAGGCACACGGGAGGCACCTAGCCGACGCCCAGGCAAAGACACTGGCGCTAGCATCAGGGGTGCTGGAGGAACTCAGGGCTTGCGGAGAAGCTCACCTGAGCAGAATATCGCACTTATCCAGTCCGTGGAGTGGAATGGCGAGCAAGCGAAGACACCTGAGCGGGTCCGGTACTAGCTAGTTGAAGCGAGTACATGAGAGGACACTGGCTCCACTCGGAGATTGTAGAATCTGGCAAATGTGTTCGGTGTCGCCCAGCCTGCAGCTCTGCAGATGTCTGTTAGCGAGGCGCCATGCGCTAGAGCCCAAGAGGATGCCACACTCCGGGTGGAGTGGGCAGTCACACCAAGGGGGCACGGTCGACCTTGATGCTGGTATGCCAAAGCAATGGTGTCCACTATCCAGTGAGACAACCTCTGCTTTGAGAGAGCCTTTCCCTTCAGCTTCCCACCATAACAGACAAAGAGCTGGCCTGAGGTCCTGAAACACTGCGTCCTGTCTACATAGGCGCGGAGAGCGCGTACTGGACAGAGCAGTGCCAAGGCTGGGTCTGCCTCCTCCAAGGGCAGCGCTTGCAGGTTCACCACCTGGTCCCGGAAGGGAGTGGTAGGAACCTTGGGCACATATCCGAGCCGGGGATCTCAGGATCACGTGAGAGTAAGCCGGCCTGAATTCCAGGCACGCTTCGTCAACGGAGAATGCGTGCAGGTCCCCGACCCTCTTGAGAGAGGCCAATGTAACCAGGAGCGCTGTCCTCATTGACAGGAACTTAAGCTCCACTGATTGCAGAGGCTCAAAGGGAGCACTCTGCAGGGCACTTAAGACCACTGAGAGGTCCCAAGAGGGAACGAGAGGAGAACGAGGAGGATTCAGCCTCCTCGCCCCCCTCAGGAACCTGACGATCAGGTCGTGCTTCCCTATGGACTTACCTTCCACTAAGTCGTGGTGTGCGGCAAAAGCGGCAACATAAACTTTGAGGGTGGAGGGAGACAGCCTTCGCTCCAACCCATCTTGAAGGAAGGAAAGCACGAAACTGATCGAACACCTCCGGGGGTCTTCTCGGCGAGAAGAGCACCAGTTGACGAAGAGGTTCCACTTCAACGCGTAGGCCTAGTGGACGACGCTCTAGCGGAAGTGATGGTAGCCACCACCGTAGGTGGTAGGGTACTCAAACCTGCCTCGTCCCGTCCAGGAGCCACACGTGGAGGCTCCAGAGATCGGGACGAGGGTGCCACAGGGTGCCCCGTCCCTGAGAAAGGAGGTCCTTCCTCAGAGGAATTGGCCAAGGAGGTGCTGTCGCGAGGAGCACCAGTTCGGAGAACCAAGTCCGGGTGGGCCAGTACGGCGCAACCAGAAGGACCTGCTCCTCGTCCTCCCTGACCTTGCGCAAGACCTGCGCAAGAAGGCTCACTGGGGGAAACGCATATTTGCGGCCCCGCGGCCAGCTGTGCGCCAGAGCATCCGTGCCGAGCGTGCTCTCGGTCAGAGAATAATACTTGGCGCAATGGGTCGAGTCGTGGGAGGCAAACAGATCTATCTGTGCGTCGCCAAACTGGTCCCAAATCAGCTGGACCGACTGGGGATGGAGTCGCCATTCTCCAGGGAGGGGCTGAAGCCGTGACAGCTCGTCGGCAGCACAGTTCAGGGCTCCGGGAATGTGAATAGCACGAAGGGACCTCAGGTGCTTCTGACTCCATAGGAGGAGGTGGCGGGCGAGTTGCGACATACGGCGGGAGCGTAGACCACCTTGATGGTTGATGTACGCTACTGTGGCGGTATTGTCTGATCGGACTAGTACGTGTTGACCCATGAGCAGCGCCCGGAAGCGGTGCAGGGCAAGGCGTACTGCCAGCAACTCGAGGCAATTGACATGCCATAGGCGCAGGAGACCGCGGCAGCATGTCCATTGCACATGGCGCCCCAGCCCGGGGTGGAGGCATCTGTTGAGACAACAACATGCCGATAAACTCGTTCCAGGGGGACACCAGACCTGAGAAAACTGAGGTTCAACCACGGGGTGAAGGTCTGACGGCAGGTCGGAGTAACCGGTACTCGGAGCGTGCCTTGTTGCCATGCCCACCTCGGGACTCGGTCGCGAAGCCAAAGCTGAAGCGGTCTCATATGAAGCAATCTGAGCGGCGTCACCGCGGCAGCAGATGCCATATGCCCCAGGAGCCTCTGAAAATGTTTCAGTGTAACCGCACTCTTGCCCTGAATTTGTCTCAGACAAGTCAGCAGTGACTGCGCGCGCTCGCAAGCTGTGCGGACATGGCGACCGAGTCGATGTCCATACCGAGAAAAGAGATCCTTTGCACGGGGCAAAGTTTGCTCTTCTCCCAGTTGACCCGAAGGCCCAGACGAGCTAGGTGCCGGAGCACAAGGTCCCTGTGTTCGCAAACCTGATCTCGAGAGAGAGCTATTTTTTTTTCAGCCAGTCGTCGAGATAGTTCAGGATGCGAACCCCGTGAACCCGAAGGGGAACAAGGGCTGCCTCGACGACCTTCGTGAAGGCGCGAGGAGACAGGGCTAGTCCGAAAGGGAGAACCGCGTACTGGTATGCCTGCCCCTCGAAAGCAAACCGGAGGAACGGTCTGTGTCGAGGAAGAATGGAGACATGAAAGTAGGCGTCCTTCAGGTCGATCGCTGCAAACCAATCCTGGGGCCGAACACATTCGAAAATGCGTTTAGCGGTGAGCATTTTGAACGGCATCCTGTAAAGGGAGCGATTCAACACGCGCAGGTCCAGGATTGGTCTTAACCCACCGGTTTTCTTGGGGACAATGAAGTAAGGGCTGTAGAAGCCGGACCTCATCTCGGTTGGAGGGACAGTCTCGATTGCACCCTTCACCAGCAGGGTGGCAATCTCTGCTCACATGATGGGGGCATTGCCACCGACCAAAGTGGAGCGGACTCCCCTGTAGCGGGTAGGAGACCGTGCGAACTGAATCGCATAGCCGAACCTGATGGTGCGGGCGACCCAGCGGGACAGTTGGGGAAGCTCTAGCCAGGCTCCCAAGAACTGAACCAACGGGGTCATGCGGACCACAGGCGTCCCCCCGGAGGGGCAGCGAAGCGGAGTAACTGGCCCGGACGTGGACGGCGTAGCGATCCGGTGTGGAGGCGCAGTTAACATCCGCGCCCTGACAGAGGAGGCCAGGGAAGGACCAGCGTTCCACGGGGGCCTGCTCTGCCAGGGGTCTGGCGACAGAGTGGGACAGGGACGAAACGGTCCTTGGACGGCACGCCGTGTCAACCAACTCTGGGACAGAGGGGGACGAGGAGAGCACGGCTTGTGGGCGGCGCTCTTTGTCGTCCAAGAACTCTGTGTGCTCAATAGACGAGAGAGTCAGTTCTTTCTGAATAAGGATTCTTCCCCAGCCCTCCACCGGGGAAAGGAGTGGCCCTGCTACCAACTCCTGGAAAGAACTGAGTCCCATCTCTGAGCAGCCCATCTCAAAGCGCGCTTAGCCCGGCGTTTAGCGGGGGGCGGGGCTGGAGAGGGTTGAGGCATCCCCCCACGGTCTTCCAAGCCAGCCCGGGTGAACGGGCGGGGTTGGAACCGTGGGAGGGTGCCTTCTGCGGTTGGCAGACTGAGGGACCTGAGCGGACGGCGGGGCCGTCGGCAGAACAACTCAATCTGCCCCCGGGCGGTTAAGAACTATTGGGCAGAAGAACTCAACCGCACCGCCGAAGAGGCCGACCTGGGATGTGGGGGTGTCGAACAGACGAGTCTGCCGACATCCAGCACATCAGACCGGTCAGCCCCAGAGTGGTAAACATCACCTGACTCGGAGAGCGCACGGCCACCTTCGTCGCTCGGAGAGCAAGGTCAGTGGCGGCGCGCTTTTTGGTAGCTCATTAAAGAGCCTCGAGTCGGCGGCCTTACCCAAAAACCAATCTTCCCAGGAAAGCATGGCCGTCATCTCCGGATCAGACTCAGGCACAGCATAACACACCAGAAGGTGGCAGCTGTGACGAGTCGTCACTTCCAAAAGAACCAAGCCCACCTTATGATGTTACAACAGACATAGCATCTTCCTCTGTAGCTTCAACCGAAACTCGCGGGCCACCCGAAGGTCGACTCGCGGGAATCGGAGGTTCACTAGCGGGCACCGTCACACAGGAGGGGACTGGGGTCGCGGACAGATAGTCGGCGCCTTGTTCCAGACTATAACCCTCAGGTCACCCTGGCCACCAGCCGAAGTAGCACCCCTCGGGGGAGCGCTAGATCGGGGTGTGGATGAGGGGACTCTCACTCTTGCGAGTTCATTGAGTCTCGACCTAAATGACGCGATGATCATGTTCCCAGGGAGAACATGAATCACCCACGAGCGCTGTACAAGCATGAAAAAAGCCCTACACACTAGACAGCGCTCGTGCCCATCAGAGTCCGATACCAATCTGTCACCACTTTTTTTTTTTTTTAAATGCACGGGCGAGCCGTGCCGCGTGCGAGCTCTTTTGTGAGAGGAGAAAAAAACTCTGCGATGTCGAAGCGAGCGGGGAGAACACACTCACTGGCAGATCACTGCACAGATCAGCAGGCAATTTGAACTCGCCGCAGATCGCCGTCACACCAACACCGGAGAGAATGGCTTGTCTCGTAGAGTGAAGTCATAAATGGCTGTGGAGTGAAGAGATACTCTTGGCTCCGAAGCGAAAACATAACTGCATGTTGCCGGCGTCCTCCTTTTATACCCACGAGGTGGGGCGGGGTTACGTAATGCAAATTCCGCAGACCCATGGCATTTCTCTGCCATTGGCTCGTTTTTGTATACTCGAAGTCGATAGGTGTTCTAAGCGAAACCCCATTCGTCGTCATCCGACGTAACTCGGAGTGACAACGAAAGGGAACTTTTATATACAACAGACGTACAATTTTTGCCTGGAATATATTAACCTGTTAGTTTTAATAGAATTACATTATAAATAATTTGCTTATATATCTGGTTGTACCCCTTTATTACCCAAAACTTACCATATTGTTCCCTTATACCTACACGGAGGAACTATAATTACAGAAACGTACACCGTAATTTCGGTTTACTTACGAAGTTCTTTGCAGGTTGTATATCTGCTTGTTACCCCTTTATTATCCCAAACTTAACATATTGTTCCCTTATACCTACACGGAAGTACACTATAATTACAGAAACGTACACCGTAATTTCGGTCTACTTACGCAGTTGTTTGCGGGTTGTAAAAGTGTTACCTATTTTTCTAACAAAAACACAATTTGTGATCAAACATTAATTGGCAGACACACTGCATTACCGCTGCAATCCCCATAGGGGCCGCTAACCCCCTGTTGAAGACTGCCTTACATAAATATCTATTTCAATGGACATGACAAACTCATACATACACACATACATATGTAGGCTCTAGACATTACCATTTATATTTATTGTGTACATGTCCAGATGTATTTGCAGAATTTGATGCTATTGTACTTAACTGTATGTATGTGTGTTTGTCTGTCTGTGATGGTTTCAGACCCTCTCAGGTGATTCACCCCACACATCGCAGCAGACAGTCTCTAAACAGTCACAGTCCTGGAGGAACAGAGATGGATCTTCTGGTCATGAGAGAGAGACCCAGAAAGGGGATCCGTAACAGTGGCTATGATGTGAGTGTTTTTCGTGAAAAGCATTATAACACATTAGCAAAATCAAATGGAAAGGGTTAAAAAAACAGCTGGCAGGGCATGGAGATAAATTCATCTGCCTAATGCATAAATGTATACTGGACAGTTACATATTATATTGTAAGGCCTTTCTTGGTTGTGGGTGGGTTGTGATATGCTTGTTAGTTTAGTGTTAGATGCTGCTACTAGTCTTTTTGTTGTTAGGCCATGTGTGATTGATTGACTGACTGGTTTATTTATTTATTGCAAAATTAATAAAGTAAAAAAGCTCTGGTCTTTATTTTTTTAAATGGAAGAATAATAATAAGGTGATCTGCATCAGGATGCATGTTCGTCACTATGATTTGGAATGGAGAATGGAATCAATGTTGACAAATTCTTATTTATTTACTGTAAAGAAAATGTATAAAGCATGTAAGCATAAGCTTACATGTGACATTATCAAGACAGAATCTTGATACACACAGTAGTATGTAGTACTGTAGTAGTACTGTAGTATGCTGACTGGGTGCACCTCTCAGCAATTGTAAACATGCCTAACCTAACCCTAAATCCAATAACTTGCATGGATTTGAGGTGGACTCCAGGGTTTATCTGCTGATGAAGAAACTTGCTTTTTTTCAGGACTTGAGGAGACTTCTTTCTTTTTTCTTCACGTTTTTTCTTTTTTCTTCACGTCACTCTATGACTTCACGTTTTATTTGAAATCAAGCTTACCTATTCTGAGCATGAAAATTGGCCTCTAAGCATTTAGTAGTAAAAAAAAAAAAAAAAAGCCACACAGCCTTTGTCTCTGTCCATAATATGTTATACTGTTGTGGATTCACCTGTGTCCCTGTACTTAATGTGGATTCTGACTCTGTGTAAAAATAGCTTTCTATTGATTACAGTAGCCGCTGTAAGGGAACTTGGATCAATATAACTCAAAGGTGATTGAATTACAGTAAATACACTGAACAAAATTATAAACGCAACACTTGTTTTTGTCCCCATTTTCATAAGCTGAACTCAAAGATCAGCATCTGGTGCACGCTGTCGTATACGCCGATCCAGAGCATCCCAAACATGCTCAAAGGGTGACATGTCCGATGAGTATGCTGGCCATGCAAGAACTGGGATGTTCAGCTTCTAGAAATTGTGTACAGATCCTTGCAACATGGGGCCGTGCATTATAATGCTGCAACATGAGGTGATGGTCATGGATTAATGGCACAACAAAGGGCCTCAGGATCTCGTCACGGTATCTCTGTGCATTTCAAATGCCATCAATAAAATGCACCTGTGTTCGTTGTCCATAACATACACCTGCCCATACCATAACCCCAGCGCCACCATTGGCCACTCGATCCACAACGTTGACATCAGCAAACCGCTCACCCACACGACGCCATACACAATGTCTGCCATCTGCCTGTACAGTGAAATCGGGGATTCATCCGTGAAGAAAACACCTCTGTGCCAGACACCATAGAATGTGAGCATTTGCCCACTCAAGTCGGTTACGACGACGATTTGCAGTCAGGTCGAGACCCCGATGAGGTCGACGAGCATGTAGATGAGCTTCCCTGAGACGGTTTCTGACAGTTCTCAATTCTTCAATTCTTTGGTTATGCAAACCGATTGTTGCAGCAGCTGTCCGGGGAGCTGGTCTCAGATGATCTTGGAGGTGAAGATGCTGGATGTGGAGGTCCTGGGCTGGTGTGGTTACACGTGGTCTGCGGTTGTGAGGCCGGTTGGATGATGAACATTGTTCAGGCAACACACGCCTGCTGCCTTAACTACGTCGTCAAAAATGTAACGTTATATGAGCGATATCCGCAGTGTTACTCTGTCCTGTTTAGAGCTTAGATTCTGTGCCCGAGCCCGAACTTGACCCGACCCTCGGGCCGGGCCCTTGATCTAGAGACGTGCGGCGCGGGACTAGAATTTGTTGGCCGTGTGCGTGTGCGAGCGCTTGCGCTGTCGCGGGTGAATAAAACGATTTGCGGGACTCCCGCAAAATAAAACTATCAATGAATAAAACATATAAAAACTAATAAATTGTTATTCATCTGTTGCAGAACAGAACAACTAAAACAAAATAGAAACAATTTACAGGCCAGAAATTCTATTTGTAACAAGTTTGCAGCGTTGAGCGATGTAGCCAATCACATGTGTTGATTTCTTGAACACAGTGGCCAATCAGAAGCATTTAAGATAGAACCCCCTCACCGCTCAAAACTGACTTTTTGTTCAGTGCTGAATTCTGCATGCTGGCAAATTCTCTGATTATAACAAACAAAGTGTTGATATTATGAAATATTCATTGTGCAGTCAGCTTCATTGATGATAACAGAGATGTTTGAGATCGCGATGAACTGATGTCTGCTTTTTAGGAATTATTAAGGGAGCGCATTTGCGCGGATTCAGTCATGGCAAACCATGCACACAGTAGCCTGCTCGCTTTTATGTTAAATTAACAGTGGTTTGTAAATTCCCACCTCTGCATTTTGACAGTGTTTTGCACTTTCTTTTGCACTTCATTGTTTTATAGTTGTATAGTGTTTGTTAAAATTCAGTTGTTGTTGTTTCAGTTGTTATGTTGTTTTGCACTTTTTAGGATAAATATGTTTAAATATTTGTATAGTTTGTTAAAATTGCACATTGTCACTTATTTTGAAAAGCTGGTTATTTATAAATCTAAATTGTTATTTAAATGTAATATTTAGTGTTTAATAATTGTTACATTTAGTACAGAGCCTGTAGTCTATCACACAAACACTTTTACTTAATAAGTTTACTTAATAAGATTTGCACCAGTTCAGCAATAATTCGGAGATTGTGTACTTGCATTTGGATTCTTCTGTGAACTTGTGCTTTCCCTTTCGTGACAAAGTTGCTGGAGGGAATCCCTTTGGCGCAGATAGGCTGGGGGTCGGTTGATGTTGCGTTCTGAGGGACAACACTCGATCTTGAATGGATGGTTGGCTTTGCCGGCTGGAGCCTTGTGTACCGGTTTCCTGTATTGCGGGTTGCTATGTGTTTTCTCTGAGTCTGGATGAGCTGGTGGAGCAAGGACTCTGAGAGGGTTTTCTTTGGTAAAGTTCAACAAAGGCTCATCCAGAAGAGTTGAGGAATTTGGGGGGAGCTCTTGGTCGTTCGAGGAGCATGTAAACGTGCAAGCTGGATGATGGAAAAGTCAGCAAGAATCAAAGTAAGAGCTAAAGTCACTGTAAAACCCAAGGCAAAAAGCAAAGTAAAACTACTTGTCATTGTGTCTATCTGACCTTCCGAGTGTGTCAGCGGTGATCGCTGGAGAAACAGGCAGAGAGAGAGAGAGACAGGCATACATTCAAACACAACACAACACTCCATCACTTAGCTGAGCTCTGGTGCAATAATTTGATTTTAGGGCAGGGATACTGTGGGCCTATAGCATGACTGGTTGGTAATTATGATGAAGATTGTACTTTTTTTCTTTTATTTGCTACCCTAGTTTTCGGTGGTGTGACGCACGGGTAAGGGCGTATTCTCAATTAAATAGGCCGAGTTCTCAGGTTAGGCTTCTGGCTCTGCTCGCTCTTGGTCCCGTCTGAAGATCCTGCATTTGCTCATTGAGTATTGTATTGCATTAACCCTTTTTGTATAGGAGGAAGGCCAGGTTACGTAAGCTTACGACAGTAGAGGTGTATAGAGTGGTGTCGGAGGAACTGAGTGGCGGAAGGCGAGCAATAGCCTCTAAGGCTGTGTTGACGGGTTAAATCAGTCAGCTGAGTTCCCTCCTTCTTGATCCTTTGTTCCAACTCAGGACCAAGAGAAAAGGAGTGCTGTTTGAAAAATCTGAAAGATTTTCCAGTTCCGTCCAATATACGTCGGCTGATAGGTGATATAATTCGAAATCATCGATATAGAGAATCTATTTACAACGGAATAGTGCTACCAAGGGAATAGGCATTGTGGACCTGAATTGGACTGACTTGGACAGTAGTGGTAGATGCCAGAATGTTTTGTAAGAGACAGAGGGGTAATAAATACAGTGGGATTCTACCCATGGCTAGGCTATCGATAGAGGAACTGATTTCACACAGAATTTGAATTGCGAGTTTGAATATCATCCTGGAGCTGGTTGATGTATTTTTACACACCCTGTCCTGAGAGGGGCCACCCCCACAGACCTTGTACAAAGGCATCAGGACTTCTTCTTCTTAGAAGGTAGTACTGATGTCAGGTCTTTCCTGAGGCTGCTGAGCGAGTCGCATCAGTCTCCAGTCTTTACGAGGGGGAGCGTGTCTTGCCACACTCTGCTTTTGAGCCTTTCTTTCAGCAGTTCAGCCTGGTACACCTGCCATAGTGTGCAGAGCAGCACCAGCCTGACTGGCTGACTGAAATGCATTCTCCACCAGCGTGGATGTTATTCTGCACGGCTTGGTGGGGAGCGCTGACTTTTTAAGTGATGATAAGCTCCCAGGGAAGAGAAAGCCTGTGAGTGCCTCTTCAGACAGGGGCATCATCGTATAACCACATGCCCTTTCACCCATGATAGTCGAATATGTTGACGTCAAAGGCACATAGACACGCAAAGAATAAGGCTTCCCCCATGAACGAGTTAACGTCATGAAGGTCCTCAAGAAGGAGCTGTCTAGCTGTAATCTGGCCACTGCACGAGTCACCATCTCGAGTAACTTCTCACATGCTTTATCATCACGAGAGGACACTCAGAGGCGTCTCTCTCAAAAAAAATTTTTTTTAAGATGGCTATGTAAGACTGGAAACACTGGTTGAAGAGATAGACCTGAATACTGGTCTATGAGACAAAGGGAGATAGGCAAATGGTCTTCCTACCCCCCACACCTAAAACTCACATAAGAATATATATGGTTTAATGTGAATGATTATCATATCAAATATGTACATATTAATGATGAATGAGTATTGTGTTTAGTATCATTTTGAATGTCTCAGAGTGAGTGGTACAGATGTCTCATTGCCAAAGAGTAAAACACAAGGTAATACGTTTTTTTTTTAGTTTAGAGATAACTGGCACCCAAAGGATCTCTAGACAAATGGTCTCCTACCCACAAAAGGTGACAAATCTGAATGTAAATTCCCATTGTTAGCAGATGTTTCCATGTAAAGAAGTTCTGGCTATTTAATGGAATGCAGCAAGAGATCAGGGCCTTTTTTTGTACCTCAGATTGGCCCGTGAGGCTGAGAGCGGCCGAAACTCTCAGCCTCATTTATTTCTTAATATCGGATTTGCATCTCTTTCTCTTATTCTAATGTTCAATGTTATTGTATTGATTATCTTTGAACTGATTACGAAATTGGCATGATACATTTACCTGACATAATAAATTGTAAACATTTTATTTTATTCTAACAGACTTTGTTATTATTTTCATTAAAGAGTTAAAAAGAATAGTCAAACATTCGCTCAAATTTAATGATGCACAGATATCATTAAAACCTTTTCATTTATGGAGTGAGATGAAATCATGAGTTAATAAATGAGAAAATGTATTGAGAAAAGACGGAACATGCGTGAGACCTTCCCCGTTAATCGAATGCCGCCATTGGATAGATATAGACGGCCTTACAGCTCTTTCACAATTTAATTCCTCAGGGTTAAATGTAGCCAAAGAACAGCCGGACGATATATTAATACAAGCATCTTACTTCTGAAATTAGATGAATATTCATCATTTAATTCCTCAGAATTAAATGCATCTAAATATCAATCAGACAAGTAAACACTGTCTTGATGAAAGTTTGTGCTAAAATCTTTCATCAGATCATCCTGGTATTCCTGTAACACAGCCACGGTGTGCATCACAATACCAGCCTGATTCACTGTGAAATGCCTCTTTTTATGAACAAGTTAACTTGTCAAGGAGGCTAACTTTATGGGTTTAGGCACTGCACGAGTGACCGCCTCGAGTAGTTCCCCCTGCACTTTATCATAATGGGAGGAATGTCCGGATCTGGAGAGAGAGAGAGCGAGTGATGAGGACAGACCCGTCTCTCACTCCTCAGCTAGATCGACTCGCAAGCGCCAAGCACTTTAATGGTGAACAGTTCACAGTGCTCACAATCGCCGAGCTCCAACGCAAGAGCAGCAAGCTCTTCCCCCAAACACACAAAGCAAAACTGGTGTGTGTTGTATTCAGGCATGAGCCGTGAACACAGAAACACACTTTTTACCTTGAGTGACATTCTTTTTCCTCTTTTCGCTGTAGACGCAAATAGATTTCTGTTCACTTCAAGGTGGAAACTATCTCCTGACAATAAAGTGTTCTGTGTGTGTGTGCTACACTGTTTCTGTCAGTCACTGAAAACAAAAAAACCTGAAGAGCCCTGTTGTATTTGTAGCCTCTGACGAGCGCGTGTTCCAGTAACGTCATCGTCAGTTTCATGAGTTTACACTTACAAATAATCAGATAGAGTAAAATAGTATGCGTATTTGGCGTGCTGTCCGAGTGTCAAGGAACATATGTGGGTTGACTGTGTATATATATATAGGCCTCCACTCATGCTGATTGGGTAGACATGTTGATTACTGATTGCTGACTGCTGGTTGGAATGATGTGATGATTGGATAGATAATTTGATTGTGTTCCTCCCGAACTTTGTTAATAAAACATAATTTCAAGTTCAAGGCCAATTTCAAGTACACTCATTATTTACAATCGGTCACACACAAAGTTTTCCCATAGTGCTGAGTGCAGCATTGAGAGTAGCTTTTGAAAGGGGATGCAAATCATCACATCTCATATTTTTTTCCATCACCATGCCACTTTAGAGGCTCCTTAGTAAAATATCAGGTTGGAGTCATTGTAAACATTTTCATTTTTTTCTTAACTTTTTCTTTGCCAGACTTGACCAATAATTTATGCATGTCAGCAGGATCTTGGTATCACAGAGGAGCTCAAAACAGGCACTGCGATTTCCTGTCTGGTTGTGCTAATATTGTGTTAGTTTCTTAATGTTTCAGCTGTTTAGACCCTTTGATGTGTAAAAAAAGGAATATTTAAAACAGTTAAAATTGTCATCATTTACTGACCCTCATATTCTTCTAAACATGTGTGATATTTTCTGAATAAACAAAAACAGATGTTTTGAAGACTGTTAATTCCTTTCCATACAGCGACCAGGGACAACATAAAAGCATCATAAAAGTAGTCCATATGATTATATACCATCATTTTTCTTCTACTCTGCCAATGGAGAACCAATCACTTTTAGCATTGTTTAATGCCAAACCTGGTGCACTGGACTATTTATGCACTAGGTTTGAATCTGCAACAGCAAAAATACGATTTTGTAGCTTCATTACCCCATTTTTTATACACATTATAACACATTGAATGGTAAGCAATCTCCCACAAAAGAAAGAAAACCATCTGAAAAATGAAGATCACGTAATTGTAATATTTGTGTGAAAGATTCATTTAATTTTATTTAGAACATCACAATTCAGCAGCTTTTAAATACTTGTGAGTTTGTTTGAGTTTGTTTATTTTTCTGTTGCAGAATGAGCCGGAGATTATTGAAGAGACTGACGTGGACCGTCTAGCGGGCCGCCATTATTTTGGCTGTGGTCGACAAATCAAAGGTAAATCTGAGACATCAACACTGAGCTCTCAGCCTTCCATAGATGAAGTTCGTCAGCAGATGCATCTCCTGCTAGAGGAAGCCTTTAGTCTAGCTTCAGCTGGCCACTCCACCTCAAGCAGACACCACCACTATCACTCCCACCATCAACATCAGCCGCTGGTGCCCTATGACCTGGGTCCAGTCATCCCATATTCAGAGGTGGTGACCAGTGCGCCAGTCACCAAGAGTCAAGGACAGGGAGGCCTGCAGTGGGTGCCAGCCTATAAAACAGACCCTTACCAGTGCAGTCTGGCCAAACAGGTACAGTTGTAAAATCTGTCACTAAAGTGATTATAAACACTTATTAGTCTTATTCGTATTAAAGTCAACATGAAATCAAATAATTACTATTGTTTAATGTTTTTTTTTTTTTTTAAAGAAATCTATTATCTCTCTTTATTTTTTATTGCTGATTAATCAGTTAACATTTTCTCGTTTTGATATCAGAAGTAGTGAAGTAATTGTCCCGATTAACAGTGTTATTACAAAGCCTTTTTTTTTTGTTCGTGTGTAAAATCAAGCAATGTCTGAAATCGAATTAATAATCATTCAACTGTTGTAAAGATTTGTGTATATATGAACTGATGTATCAACAAAATGCTTCCTTTGTTAAAAACTTCGGAAACACTTTCTATGAAGCCTGAATTTATAATGCATTATATTGGTATTCTTAATGCATTATAAAACATGCATAATGCCTTAAAAACAACTTTATAATGTGTTGTATCATCTGATAAATAATCATACAATGCATTATAATACTTACATATTTGTGGTTATAACTTTTAAGAGTGCAATGCAATACAACACCAGATGAAGCCTGCATTTATAATGCACCATAAGGGAATTCTTAATGCATTATAATGCACACATAATAAATAACTTACAAATATAGTATAACCTTATAAAAATATAACCTTATAAAGAGTTGTATCATTTAATTATAAACAACAGTAATACTACCTACCTACTTATTAGATTTGGTAAAACCTTGTAATTTTACAATTTTTATGAATAAAACATGATTTGCATTTTGAATGCATTGTTTTACTCGTAGACTTGGGAAAGTAAAAGATATGAAACTATGGGATATATAATCCATTATAACTCACCCTCAAGTCATCCTAGGTGTATATGACATTCTTCTTTCAGACGAATACAATCAGAGTTATATTAAAAAAATATCCTGGATCTTCCAAGCTTTATAATGCAGTGAATGGCTTTATATTTTTTGAAGCCCATCAAAGTGCATCCATCCATGATAAAAGTGCTCCACGCGGCTCCTTACTTACTTACTTACTGCCCATTATGCCTCTGGCATGTAGGGCAGCATTGAAGGTCCTCCACTCTGCTCGATTCTGGGCTATTTTCTGGACATCTCCCATGTCAGGTTCATAGATTTCATTTCTACCAGAAAGACTCGGGAGAATAATGGCGTTACCAATATACATTTATTAACAGCTCAGCAAGCACAATATGATATAAAGTTCTTTGGCGTAGGCCCCGCCCGTAGCTCTCATTCCGAGGGTACGGAATCTGCATTTACTGCCTGAAGACGAAGGCAGGGGCGCAGCCAACTCCCAAAATTAGGTGGAGGGTTAAATCTACCGGGACGGGGGACCACCCCCAAGACCGGTAGAGGAAAGTATACTCACCAGTCGTGAATCCTGTAGTTCATAGAGAGAAAAATATCATAGAACAAATTATCAACATTTATTTATATATTTTTTTATTTTTTATTTTTCACATGGGCCACGGGCCATCTTTTGGATTGTTTCACATGGGCCATGGGCCATCTTTTGGATTGTTTCACATCCACCACAGGCCATCTTTTGAATTGTTTCACATGGACCACAGGTCATCTTTTGATCTCTTTCACATGGACCACAGGCCATCTTTTGAATTGTTTCTCATGGACCACAGGCCATCTTTTGATTTGTTTCACATGGACCACAGCCCAACTTTCGATGAAGTTTTTAAATTGCGATTTTCGAAATCGAAAACGAGAAAGGAGCAAACGGTCGTAATCAAAATGGGAAATAAAGGAATCTGGAAGGATTATCATAATATATCCTAATCATAATCATCTGGCAAGATGATCTTCCTTTATTAATGATAGCAACGGTGGCTTCCTTATTGCAAAACATCAGAATGCGTTTTCTAGACCACTCTGGACCCCAAATTACGCTGGCTACAACTAACGGATGAATCTCGTAGAGCACGGAAGAGACAGAGTTGGAAGTTGCCTTAAGGAATTCGTTAGGCCATTTCTCTGCGAACCAATGCCCTTGAAAGAATCCCCCGAAGCCAATAGATGGGGCGGCATCGGTAAATAGGTGTAGGTCTGCGGACGATTCAAAAGCGTTGTTGTAGAAAAAGAAATGCCGTTCCAATCATTTAACAGACAGGACCAAAATGATAAGTCAGACAGATAACCTTCATCTAACTGGAGCGGATCGCTTAATTCTTGCACGGAATGGGCCAGTGTTAGCAAGCGAGATATGAAAGCCCTGCCTTGAGGAATGATGCTCATGGCAAAATTAAGTGACCGAGCAAAGAAAGCATGTCACGCTTCGAGACGACGCGTAAAGTGGAAAAGTTTTCCAGGAAAGACCGGATCCCTAGAAGCTTTTCGTGAGGAAGAGAAGCTTGCATTTTTACCGTATCGAGAGAAATACCTAAGAATTCTAAAATAGTAGAGGGCCCCAGTGTTTTTTCTGCAGAGAAACACCTGTTTAGTATGTCGAGGATGGAAGAGTGGGAAGATGGAAAATCAATCAGCAAAAAATCATAGAGTAAATGCAAAACGAAAGGAATCTTGCAGACATTCAGCAGGATCCAACACAGAGCTTCGGATAGACGGTTCAGAATATGGGGGCTACTTCTGCACCCAAAGGTGAGCCTCATGGGGAAATAGAATTTTTAATTCCATTTGACTCCGAAAAGTGGCCAGTCGACGGAGTGAATTGACATGATTTTGAATTGACATGATTTAGCGTCTGTTATGTCGGCTTTAGCCAGCCAAGCGTCTTGGCCAGCTAACTTGATTAACTGAATAGCATTGTCGACTGATGCCTAATGTAGAGAGAAGGGTGTTAGGGGAATGCATTTGTTAACACTTGCTACTTTTGAGGAAGGAGGAGGAGACATGTTGAATATAAGACATTTTTTTTACCAGAGTATTTACGAGTGGCAACACCAATGGAGTTAATCCGAAATGGAGAAAAAGGAGGAGAAGCGAAGGGGCCAATGACATATCCTTTATTAACTTCTTTCTCTAACAGTGCTGAGACGACGTCAGGTTCATTTGTGGCTGATTGCAAGTTTTTTGCTAGGAAAGAGGTAGTAAGATGTGAAAGGATGCCCACCCGAAACCCTTGGGACAGACCGGTGATTTTCTCTGGAATGGGGCTCTCCATCGGGTTTGAGGTTTGTACCCGCGTGGGCAGACAGATTTCGGGTGTGGATCCTTGCAAAAACTACAAATGTGAGCAAATCTACAAATAGAAAATGAGCAAACAGCTTCATTAAATAGATTACATATGGCAGCGTCATTAGATTCTGCGACCCGGCGACATCTGTTGTTGGAATGGAGTCTTGCCTTTTCAGCACCACGGACAGCAGGCGGGTCGTGGCTAGCGAAAGCTTTAGGGCAAAATAAAGCTGTGTGTCCGTGAGTGCTGCAAATAGCACAAGCCAAGCTTTTTTGGCCGCCGAAATGACGAACAAGCAGTTTGGTATTGGTAACAGACCAGTCAAGTCTTGAATTATAAAGTGTTATGAAGGACTGAAGATTTAGCAGAGAATGATTTGTGATATTTGTAAAATAAGGTGCCCCCGTATCTTTGGTTGAAGTCCGCCATCATGGATAGGTAGAGGTCTAACTCTTCCCTTCTATCTGGAAAACTTGGCATAGGATGTCTCTGGAAATGCTGAAAGCAATTACAAATTCGCAGAACGAAAGATTGCGTTCTAACGGTTGATCGGAAGTTTTAAGAAGGACTGCCACGTCACCACATTCGACCATTTTCCTGTCGGCAGCAGGCGAAGGAAGTAGTAATGTAGCCAGGTTGATGTCCTTAACTTGGATGATGTTTGTTCTTAGATGGGGAGACAGTGTAGCAGCAGCGGGTGAAACAAAACGCCTACCGAAAGCTTGAGCTGGTGTTGCTGTGGAGAGATTTGAAGAAGCCGGAAGCGGAAACATCTTGAAATGGCGACTGAGTCGTGTGAAGAGGAGCTGGCATGGTGGCTGATGTTGAAGGCATGCTCGAAGGGTTACTTATTCCGAAGGAAGGAGGCCGGGACTGTAGGATGACTGAAGAGTTTGTGCCGGGATCTGAGCAGAGGTTAGGATTGACGAAGGAGAGTTCAAAATATGTCATTTTAGACTCTAATCCTTTTACCGTTTGAGAGAGGCTTTGGACTGTGGAAATAAGCTGATAATTTGTGTCTGAAGGATCGGCGATCTGCGGAGAAGATGTCACCTGAGAAGGCAGTAATGTTCTTTTAGCTGGAAGAGGTGAGGATTTAGCAGATCTTTTCCTGCTGGCTTGTTTTGGTTGAGCTGATAATGTTGAGCTTTTGGGGTTGAAGGAATGAAAACTGGTGGACTGCCCAGGGTGTTTTGGGCCAGAAGAAGTAGATCTTCTCTTGAAAGACCTTGGCTGATGGGTATGCTGGCGTCCTCAAGAGCGTTGAGCATACTTTTGGAGGACCAGTTTACCAATGAGGAATTACGGCACTGAATCCGGGAACTGCAACGTGCAGCGGGAGGAGACGGCGGAACTAATTCGTCATCTGAATCGGAATAATCGCAAACGATATGCGTGTCCTGAGAAATGATTGGTCAGCAACTGACGCGAGCAACTAAATGGAAGCGTCAGCATCTGCGAACTCAAAAATGTGTAAGTTTCGATCTTTTATACAACGAGTATTTAGAGCACGATTGGATAAAGAGAAGGTAATCAGTGACATAATAATTAACTCTTTACGACAGAACTTACACTAAAGCTACATTTCTTCCTCTACTGTGCGACGCCAGGTGATCCTGGGTCATCCTCTCTTTCTTCTATCTTCGGGTGTCCAATGAAGTGCTACTCATGTGATGCTGTCTTGCTTTATTCTCAAAACATACCCAATCCAGTTCCAGCACCGCTGTGTTACGATGCTATCCAAGCTGTTTTGTTGACATCTTGTTAATAGATCTTCATTTGATATCTTGCTTGGCCAGATTGTGTGGAAGACTGACAGTTGTCATATGTCACTTGCTGTCATTCTCCAGCATTCTGCGCCACACAGTAGGGTAGATAGAACGCAGCTCTGATATAATTTGAGTTTTGTCTTGGTTCTATACAGTACTCCCAAGATAGGTGAACTCATTTGTTGTTAGTAGAGCTTCTCCAATCACATGTATTGGTAATGGATCTGAGATGTTAAGCACCATCACTTCAGATTTCCTCTGGTTTGTTTTCAGGCCAACTTGCTGTGCAAAGTAGCTGAGATGTGATGTTTTCTCTTGCATGTGTTGGTGAGTGTGTGAGACTAGAGCCAGATCATCAGCAGAATCAAGGTCTTCCAATGCTGAGAAGAGGGTCCATCATATACCTCTTGTTTTTTCTTCTCTTGTGAGGCACATCACCCAGTCGATAATGATGTTGAAGAGCAATGCTGACATCACACATCCTTGTCTGACTCCTGTCTTTACCTGGAATGCCAGGCTACTGTTTTCCACGGCATTTGAAGTTGGCATAGAAGTTGTTCCATTGGCCGCCTCGGTGTACTGTAGGCCTACTTTTTGAACAAGATTCTGTGTTTAACCGTGATCATTTTGGTCACTATATTCATGAAATGAAAATAATTTTCATAATTTTCATAATGATCATCTTAAAATAAACTATAATTATGTGTTTTACAGTAGCCTATTGTCACGGTGTGGGTTTGTCTTGTCATGTTTAGTGGTTCCCTGTCTGTCTATTAGTCTTCCCAGGTGTTTCCCGTTAACCACGCCCCCTTGTTATCCTGTTTAGATCGTTTGCCCCAGTATTTAAGCCCTGTGTTTCAGTCCAGTCTTGGTGAGTTCTTGTATTGTTGTATGCTGTATGCACGCTGTCCTGTTCCTGAGTCTGGTTACCTTGTCTTTATTAAAACACTGCTGCACATGGATCTTGCTTTTGTCTCTGCTTCAGCTGCTACGTAACAGAAGAACTCACCACAAATGGATCCAGCAGTTGTAAGCAACCAGGCCCACAGAAGTTTCCTTGCCTCGTTATTTCAGGAGGGCCAGCCCATCGAGAGGTACGTGAGGGACTTTATGTCGTGCTGTCGTCTGGGGGCTTTAGACGACCTAGAGCTCATGGACTTGTTTTGGAGCGGGTTGGACGAGGACGTTGCCCAGTTGATGCCGGATGACTGTACCGGCTGGACCCTAGAGGGGTATGTCAACCTGGCCCTCTTCAGGAGCGGTTCATCATTTACTGTGAGCTTTGCTGCAGAGACACCCCGAAAGCCCACACTACCCCCAGAGCCGCTTGTTCCGTCCAGCCTAGAGCTTCACGTCAGCCACGTCCAGCCTAGAGCTTCACGTCAGCCACGTCCAGCCTAGAGCTTCACGTCAGCCACGTCCAGCCAGAGCTTCACGTCCGCCACGTCCAGCCAGAGCTTCACGTCAGCCACGTCCAGCCAGAGACCGTCCAGCCAGAGACCGTCCAGCCAGAGACCGTCCAGCCAGAGACCATCCAGCCAGAGACCGTCCAGCCAGAGACCGTCCGTTCAGAGCTGCCTTCACCGCTGGTGCACGCCTACCCGCCAGAGACTAAGCACATCGCACGTGAGTCCACTAAAGAGGACACTGCATTGATGTTGATGTCTGCGGCGATTCTGTGTGTGTGGGCTACACACGCATCAGTTCTGGCCCATGAACCCAGCCCAGAGTTTCCTTCGCCACTGGTCCCTGTACTTCCTGTCAGGCCAGAGTCCTCGCCGGTCCAGATCCAGAGACTGTTCACGTCACGTCTGCCGAGCCAGAGACTGTTCACGTCACGTCTGCCGAGCCAGAGACCGTTCACGTCACGTCTGCCGAGCCAGAGACCGTTCACGTCACGTCTGCCGAGCCAGAGACCGTTCACGTCACGTCTGCCGAGCCAGAGACCGTTCACGTCACGTCTGCCGAGCCAGAGACCGTTCACGTCACGTCTGCCGAGCCAGAGACCGTTCACGTCACGTCTGCCGAGCCCGAGACCGTTCACATCACGTCTGCCGAGCCCGAGACCGTTCACGTCACGTCTGCCGAGCCAGAGACCGTTCACGTCACGTCTGCCGAGCCAGAGACCGTTCACGTCACGTCTGCCGAGCCAGAGACCGTTCACGTCACGTCTGCCGAGCCAGAGACCGTTCACGTCACGTCTGCTGACCCAGAGTCTGTTCCTGAGCCCGAGCCGGAGTCTGTTCCTGAGCTCGAGCCAGAGTCTGTTCCTGTGTTTATGTCTGTCCTTGTGGCCGTTACTGTTCTTGTGTCTGTTCTCGAGCCAGTGTGTGTGTTGTCTGTTCCTGAGCCCGAGCCAGAGTCTGTACCTGAGCCCGAGCCAGAGTCTGTACCTGAGCCCGAGCCAGAGTCTGTACCTGAGCCCGAGCCAGAGTCTGTACCTGAGCCCGAGCCAGAGTCTGTACCTGAGCCCGAGCCAGAGTCTGTACCTGAGCCCGAGCCAGAGTCTGTACCTGAGCCCGAGCCAGAGTCTGTACCTGAGCCCGAGCCAGAGTCTGTACCTGAGCCCGAGCCAGAGTCTGTTCCTGAGCCCGAGCCAGAGTCTGTTCCTGAGCCCGAGCCAGAGTCTGTTCCTGAGCCCGAGCCAGAGTCTGTTCCTGAGCCCGAGCCAGAGTCTGTTCCTGAGCCCGAGCCAGAGTCTGTTTCTGTGTTTATGTCTGTCCTTGTGGCCGTTACTGTTCTTGTGTCTGTTCCCGAGCCAGTGTGTGTGATGGCTGTTCCCGAGCCAGTGTGTGTGATGGCTGTTCCCGAGCCAGTGTGTGTGTTGTCTGTTCCCGAGCCAGTGTGTGTGTTGTCTGTTCCCGAGCCAGTGTGTGAGTTGTCTGTTCCCGAGCCAGTTCCCGAGCCAGTGTGTGTGTTGTCTGTTCCTGAGCCGGTGTCTGCTGTTCCTGAGCCGGTGTCTGCTGTTCCTGAGCCGGTGTCGTCACCGCCCTGGCCGCCCGAGGGGTCTTCGCCGCCCTGGCCGCCCGAGGGGTCTTCTCCGCCCTGGCCGCCCGAGGGGTCGTCTCCGCCCTGGCCGCCACCTGCGCGTCATGCTCCGCCCACGTTCCATGGCCCATGCCCGCCATTGCAAGGTCCTGATTCTGTTCCCTGTACGGGCCTGGCCCTCCGTCCCTCCCCCAGGACCGCCTCCACTTCACCACCCTCCTGAACTTTAGTGTTTTGTTTTGAGGGGCGTCGGGAGCCGCCCATAGGGGGGGGGCTATGTCACGGTGTGGGTTTGTCTTGTCATGTTTAGTGGTTCCCTGTTCTGTCTATTAGTCTTCCCAGGTGTTTCCCGTAAACCACGCCCCCTTGTTATCCTGTTTAGATCGTTTGCCACAGTATTTAAGCCCTGTGTTTCAGTCCAGTCTTGGTGAGTTCTTGTATTGTTGTATGCTGTATGCACGCTGTCCTGTTCCTGAGTCTGGTTACCTTGTCTTTATTAAAACACTGCTGCACGTGGATCTTGCTTTTGTCTCTGCTTCAGCTGCTACGTAACACCTATAATATGCAAAGTACAATTTTCTATACAAAATAAATCTCTGATTCTGTCCTTTTCTCTGACATTTAAGGATGACATAGTCCTACACAAGATATTTAAGGTCTAAAACAGTTTGGATAGTTGTTAATATGAGAGTTATGAGACATTATTTAAGAGATTTAAGTAGTGTGTTACATAAGTAACTCTTGGCCACTTTCACTTTTAAAAACTCTATTTCGTGACAAAGTAAGCCTATAGTTTAACAAGTCATAACTAAAAGTGTGCCATGCATAGAATTCGAGAATCGAGGCAGTAACCAATGAGCTAATGGTTCCTCCTTGAAAGTTAGATTAATATAGCAATAGTTAAATAACTGGATTCTCTTAACTGTGTTTTTCAAATGAACGATATGTGATTTTAATGTGGATTTTTTTTGTTGGGGGGGGGCTCGAAGGTGGTCTCGCCCAGCGTGTAATTCAATGTAGAACCGCCACTGCTATCGAATGCCTTTTCAAAGTCGATAAAATTGATGTATATTTGCCTCAGTCATTCTGTGCATTGTTCTATGATGTTACGAAGTGCAAATATCTGGTCAATGGACCCCCTCCCCTTACGGAATCCTGCCTCTTCATTCCTGAGTTTCTTATCTACTGCCTCTGTAAGACGCTGCTCAATGATTTTTGCCATGATTTTGCTTGGTATCGATAGGAGTAAGATTCCGCGCCATTTGTTACAATCTCTCAAGTTGCCCTTCTTAGGTATCTTTATGACAATTCCTTCCACGGCTCCAGGGTGTTAATAAAGGTCTTCTGAAGTGAAGCGATGCGTTCGTGTAAGAAAATATCCATATTTAAAACTTTAACGACTAAAATCAAGTCGGCTTACGTCACCCGTGAGTAATACGCATGTATGGAGTAGAATGTAGGAGTAGCGTAAGCTGTGACGCCTGGTTCAAACAAACAGGGCTGGCCAACAAATTCAAGCTCCTTTCACATTTCTCTTTAAAAATTGTCGTTTTAGACTTCTAATTCGGGACTGGTGTTTTGTTTTGCTCTATCCTCTGCGCTTCCGCGTTCGTCATTACATTGTACATTAAGGTCAAGGTTACTCTTTCACCGTAAATCGATGCATACGGCCGTATGCCGGAAGCTAGTTATTTTAGTCGAAAAAGTTTTAAATATTAATATTTTTCTTACACGAATGCACCGCTTCATTTCAGAAGGTCTTTATTAACCCCTGAAGCCTCTTAAATACTTAAAGCCCCTGGAATACTTTAATCATGGATGGATGCACTTTGATGGACAAAAAATATAAAGCCAGAGAGAAGAGCCAAGACATTTCTTTTAATATACTGTAACTCCAATTGTATTCGTCTGAAAGAAGAATCTCAAATACACCTAGGATGACTTGAGGGTGAGTAAATCATGGGATAATTTTCATTTTTGACCTATCTCTTTAAGGATACCCTTATGATGCATAATAAATGCAGGCTTCATAGAAAATGTTACCAAAACTTCTTTCCTTTGTCAAAACCCATATCACTTGAGCGTTTCTCAATTTCTCAAAAAGGCATTCAGGTTCACTCAACTTCCTGACATGGCTCTTGGGTCTCTTCCACCCCCCGTCCCACCAAGAACAGGCCCTCCACCTGAGTCCTCACTGCGACGGTCAGAACATGCACACACCTTGTTACACCTCTTTTTTTCACCCATGGCAGTGACTAGTGCATCAGTTTATTCAGCACTTATTTTTGTTCCATCGAACACAAAAGGAGTGTAACAGTCTAACAGCTAAAGTAGATGTGGATAGAGCTATCAAGCTCCAAAAATGACATTAAAGTATCAATAAAGTAGTATGTACAACTTGTGCACTATATAAGTCTTCTAAGCTTGCCATTATTATGTAATTATGCACTGAAAAGGAGAGATTTCTTTAAAAATACTAATAATAATGTCAACAACATCATTGTTGTAACCAACAAGTGGCAAGTTTGATTAATGACAGAAATTTTTGTCTGTCCCTCATGCAATGTTATTGCTGGGCTCCAGACAAACTTTTTAGACCAGCAAACTCAAACATTTCTCACTGGATTTCTCAGAGCTGTTTAGTGGTCTTGTGATGGAGACTGATTGGCAGTCGCTCTAAGCTCACACTGAGATCTTTTGGGCTCAACTGATAAATGGTTAATTCAGCACGGTTCAAATGAGTAGCTCTGTTTTGTTCCCCTTTTGGCTTGTATTAATGACAACTTGACAAGATCATTAATATTATTTTATATTTGGGTCTACATCTGATACTCATAATGCCTGTTATTATTCATAATGAAAAAATCAGACAGGTTAAAACATTTAGGTGTGATGAAAGATTATGTGTTATCTTGGAAAGATCATATTCATACTCTCTGTTACGAGTTTAAAGATGTAAAAGGGGATGATTACATAACATTTATGTGAGACACTGTTGCTGTGTGTGGATGCAAAAAAGACAACCAAGAAACATCAACTAAACGTCAAGGAAATGTTTATTCTCTGAGAATGAAAGATTCGAGACATGTTCAATTGAATTGAATAACAGGTTCGTGAAAAAAAAAATACACTAGAAAATTAGGACAAACAAGAGTGCTGCCAAATCATTGAAATAAGCAAAACATAACTGATATCTTATTTTAACCGCACCACCTAAACTAACTGCCACCATAAAGAAAAATAGAAACAAAACCGAGATCTTCAGCGGGTACGCCGTCTTAATTAAACTATACTAACTAAAAACAGAAGTACAATAGTGGCGAACACTCCACGCCTGCCTAACACAACAATGGTTCCTACCTCCCGTCCTATGCTTTCGCAATAGATGAAACTCAGTGCTCCAGATGTAATCGGATTAGCTAGGCATCTCTCAATGTTTATCAAAACTCAGGTCAGGCAGAAGCGCTTACTCAAATCGTCAACAATAAAATTATAAGCGTGAGTAGTGATATTGGTTTCAACAACGTGCTCAGAACGCGCAAGTTGGGTGAGATCTGGCGAGGATCTGTCTTCATATTTGTGGATGGGCCTTTTAAAGCCATGGCACAGTAGTGGATTGGTTGAACAAATGATGACGCCCCCACGATGACGACACGTGCCCGCAAACAGCCAAAGCCCGATCACCACCTTAAAGCAATGAATGGAGACATAGAACAGAAACACACACACAAATACACGTGGAACGTAACACTCTCTGTAAAAGAATAAAGCAGAGAATCTATTTAATTCATCATCTCAAGTCATTTGGAGTAAGAAAACTGGTTCTTTATGTCGATGATTGTGAGAATACTGCAATATTGCAACTCCATATGGTAGAGTTTGTCTGTTAATCTTAAAACAAAATTGTTTAATCAAATAAAAATGTGTTCAAGGATTGTAGGTCAGCTTCTTGAGAAGTTATATGATTCAGCTTATTACAACAGTATGTTAAGGCTAATAATATAGTTTCTGACCCTAATCATTTTTTGCATAATGAGTTTATATACCATCAAACCGAAGGGTTCCAAGATTCAGTGGAATGAGGCTGAATCACTCTTTCATGCATCAGGGTAGAATAATGCACTTAATCAAAAAACAAGAGTATAAGAAGCGAAGGTGTTGTAGTGTTGTAATTGTATAGTGTAGTATAGGAGTGTAAGGTGTAATGTAACGTTTAAGGGAGTGTAATGTATAATTTGTGAAATTTCTGTGATTGTAATTTGTTTTGTGTGGATCAAGTGTATGTCGATCATGTACAAAGAGCTTTGGCAGTATGGATGTATTGTACATTAGTGCCAAAATCTGTTCAAAGGTTTTCCTCTCTCACTACCCTCGACTGTTGGGCGGTCAGGGGGTTCATGGGGATTCCCCAAGTGGAGTGTGAAACTGCGGTGCATTTATGCCCGCAAAGGGCTGCCATCTGGGGGAATCATCCGTGGCTCCTGTCCAGCGACGTTGAGCCTCACAGTGCTGCTAAGCCTCACAGTGCCGCCGGACAGACCATCTTTCAATTGTTACATCAAACGTTAAGGTGGTCTACACTCTCATCGCATGTTCCAACTCACCTGCCATCTCCTCCTCTGGAGTCAGCAGCGGCTCAGGTTGCTGCACGCCTCTTATATTCTGGGTGAGCTCAATCATGCGGCCGACGCGCTTTCACGACAGCTCATGTTCCAGGCAGAATGGAGACTCTATCCCAAGGCGGTCGAGCTGATTTGGAGCCAATTTAGGGATGCACAGGTAGACTTGTTTGCCTCCCAGAAGTTCGGCCACTAGCACACAGCTGGCCCCGGGGTCTACGCAAATATGCGTTTCCCCCAGTGAGCCTTCTCGCACAGACACTGTGCAAGGTCAGGGAGGACGAGGTTTCTTCCCATGTGTTGGTTACAAACAGGTAATGTACTTGCAGCCCCCTTACCCTCTAACAGGAGGATACGAGAACCTACATGCTCTTCAGAGTCGAGTTCCTCCAGCATCCTTTTGGCAGTCAGACGTGGCGGAGGTGTCGCCAGGCCCAGTGCTCGTGTGCATCAGCCCTTGTACTGGGCTAGATGCCTGTATAATGTGATTCCTGCAGGGGGCGCTGCTTCCCATCAGTGTCCGCCCCCAATACCTTTCTTACCCGAGGTGTATGAGGAGGTCACATGGTCCTGGAAGACACCATAGTCTTCCCTTGATCGTTCGGCGACCTTCTCCGCTTTTCCTCCCCTTGATGTGGCCGTGGCCAATGTTCTGTTGCAGAGCGCTTCCTCCCGTGGCGACCCAAAGCACCTCTCCAAAGCCTATAGGTTTTCGTCGACTCTCGTCGCAAAGTCCTATAGCGCTGCGGGGCAGGCTGCCGCCTCTTTGCATGCCATGGCCATTCTGAAGGTATATCAGGCACGGATCCTCAGGGACATGCACGAGGGCAGGACTGACCCAGGGCTCTTTGATGAGCTGCGTGCCGCCACCAACCTTTCTCTCCGTGCGATGAAGGTGACCGCAGGGCTGGGCCAGGTGATGTCCACTAATGTGGTCCAGGAGAGACACCTCTGGCTAAACCTGGCCGATATGCTCGACGCTGAGCGAACCCGTTTGCTCGACGCTCCCATATCCCAGGCTGGCCTCTTCGGTGGTGCGGTTGAGGACTTTGCCCAACAGTCCTCAACCGATCAGAAGCAGACTGAGGCCATGAAACACATTGTGCTCTGACGACCCGCTGCTGCTTCTACCCAGCCGTCGGCACAGATGCCTCAGCCTGCCTCTCCACCGAAGACACCCTCCTGCGGCTCCCGCCCCTCCCGATCAGCCCCAACAGCAGCCTCCACCGGGGCCGCGCCGTGGAGGTGGTCTCAGGAAGGCATCCCAGCCTGCTCCGGCCCCACTAAACACCAGGCTAAGCAGCGCCCCTGAGACAGGCTGCTCAGAGATGGCACTCAGTTTTTTCCAGGAGAGGGCAGCAGGTCCCGGGGGAGAATCTTTTGATCTCCACTCCCCGCTGCTCACCTCCTGGCCCTCTCTGAGCCAACTCTGAGCCATCAGAGGTCCCGGATGAGAGTGCGCACCGCTCACGAGCCTCGCCACTCTCGTCCCCCTCTGTCGAAAGACCCCTGGCAGAGCAGGCCCCTGTGGAACGCTGGTTCTTCCCTAGCCTCCTCTGTCAGAACGTGGCTAATGATTGTGCCCCCACATCGGGACCCTACACCTCCCCTGTCCGCGCCGGCCATTCCGCCTCGCTGTCTCACCGGCGGTACGTCGGTGGTTCACATGACCCCGCTGGTACAATTCTTCGTCAACCTGTCCCGCTGGGTCCCGAGAACCATCAGCCTCGGCTACTCGATTCGGTTTGTGCGATCTCCTTCCCGCTTCCACGGAGTCCGTTACACTATGGTCGGTGGCAATGCCCCTGTCATGCGTGCGGAGATTGCTACCTCACTGGCAAAAGCTGCGATCGAGATTGTTCCTCCAGACGAAATGAGGTCAGGCTCCTACAGCCCCTACTTCATTGTACCCAAGAAAACATGTGGGTTATGGCCAATCCTGGACCTGCGCGTCTTGAACCTTTCCCTTCACTGGCTTCATTCAAGATGCTCACGGCCAAACGCATTTTCCAGTGCGTGTGGCCACAGAATTGGTTTGCAGCGATCAACCTGAAGGTCTCCTACTTTAATGTCTCCATTCTTCCTTGACACAGACCATTTCTACGGTTTGCTTTCGAGGGGTGGGCATACCAGTTCGCGGTCCTCCCATTCAGACTAGCCCTGTCTCCTCACATCTTTATGATCCTAGTTTGCCCTCGAGACCAGGTTTGCGAACACAGGCACCTTGTGCTCTGGCACCTGGTCAACTGGGAGAAGAGCAAACTTTGCCCCTTGCAGAGGATCTCTTTTCTCTGTATGGAAATCGACTCGGTTGCCATGTGCGCGCAGCTTACTGCTGACTTGCCTGAGACAATTCAAGGGCAAGAGTGCGATTCCACTGAAATTCTTTCAGAGGCTCCTGGGGCAAATGGCATCCGCAGCCGCAGCTAGGTCGCTCGGACTGCTTCATATGAGACCGCTTCAGCTCTGGCTTCTCGATCGTGTCCCGAGGTGGGCATGGCAACAAGGCATGCTCCAAATACCAGTTACTCCGACCTGCCGTCAGACCTTCACCCCGTGGTCGAACCTCAGTTTTCTACGAGCCGGAGTGCTCTTAGAACCGGTTTCCAGGCATGCCTGGACAGGACCCCAGCGCCTTTGGCATGTCAATTCCCTTGAGTTGCTAGCAGTACACCTTGCTCTGCACCACTTCCTTGCGTTGCTCAAGAACCAACACGTTCTAGTCCACTCAGACAATACCGTGACAGTAGCGTACATCAACCGACAAACTACGCTCTCGCCATATGTCGCAACTCGCCCGCCACCTCCTATGGAGTCAAAAGCATCTGAGGTTGCTTCGAGCCATTTATAATCCGGGAACCCTGAATTGTGCAGCTGCCAAACTCTCACGGTTTCAGCCTCTTCCTGGAGAATGGGGACTCCATCCCCAGTCGGTTCAGCTGATTTGGGAACAGTTTGCGACGCACAGATAGATCTGTTTGCCTCCCGCGACTCTTCCCACTGCAGCATGTTTTATTCCCTTACCGAGAGAATGTTCTGGGGCCTCCGCAAATATGCATTTCTCCCAGTGAGCCTTCTCGCACATACCCTGTGCAAGATCAGGGAGGACGAGGAGCAGGTCACTTTGGTTGACCGAACTAGTACTCCTCGCGACAGCACCTCGCTGGCCAGGATGGACCTCCATTCTAAGAGACGGAGCACCCTCTGGCACCCTCTGGGTGGGCTCTAAATCCATGGGGAAGCATGACCTGGTCATCAGGTTCCTGAGAGGAGCGAGGAGACTAAATCCTCCTCCCCCTCCTCTCGTACCCTCTTGAGACCTCGCAGTGGTTCTAACCGGCGCAGTGCTCCTCTTGAGACTTTGCAGTCAGTGGAGCTAAAGTTTCTGTCGTTGAAGACAGCGCTCCTGGTTGCATTGGCCTCCATCAAGAGGGTAGGGGACCTGCAGGCATTCTCGGTTAACGAAGCCTGGAATTCGGGCCAGCCTACTCTCATGTTATCCTGAGACCACGGCCTAGATACGTGCCTAAGGTTACCACCACTCCCTTCTTAGACCAGGTGGTGAACCTGCAAGCGCTGCCCCTGGAGGAGGCAGACCCAGCCTTGGCACTGCTCTGTCCAGTACATGCTCTACATGCCTACGTGCCTAGGATCCGCTCAGGTGTCTTCGCTTGCTCGCCATTTCACTCCTCAGACTGGATGCGTGCGATATTCTCCTCAGGTGAGTTTCCCCGAGAAGCCCTGAGTTCCACCAGCACCGCTGATGCAACACCAGAGTCTATGCCTGTGGCAGCTTTCGTGTCGGCTAGGTGCCTCCATGTGCATGGTTCCCCACTGGTGACCCCCACATGCGTATTTCCACTGTAAGCCTCTCTGAGCATGTGTCTTTCAGTGTACCTTGTTATTCCTGTGTTAAGTAGGAGTCCTTTGTCCGTTCTAGTAGTGCACTCGTAGTGACTATGTTACGTCTCCCTGCCATTTCCGCTGTACCGTGGGAATTGCCTGAGTTCAGTCAGCTCCTCAGAGAAGAAACATATCTGCATGTTGCTAGCGTCCTTCCTTTTATACCCACGAGGTGAGGCGGAGTTACACTATCCAAATTCTGCAGACCCATGGCATTTTCTTGCCATTGGCTCGTTTTATATTCTCAAAGTTGATAGGCTTTCTAAGTGAAACCCCATTCATCGACACAGCTTAACATCTCCATTCCCTACTCAGGGAGCAAAGGTTACGTACGTAACCGAGACGTTATATTATTAACCTAGACGTTCTTCAGCAAAGTTTTGATCACATTAATAATTTTGAGGCCTTAAAAATTTGTGTATCAATTATTATACAGTTACAGTAGGCTTTTTACAGTTAATTGCGCTTATTTTCTTTTTTTGAGCTTGATAGCATCAATAATCATTCACTTTCATTGTTTGGAAAAGAGCAGCTTGGACATTATTCTCAACATTTCAAAAGAAATATATATTTTTGGTGAAATATTCCTTCAACAAAATCAGAGCTCATGAATAGTCAGGTAAATTACTCATTTTCAGGTTTATTTCAGCTCTTAATTCAAACATGTATTTTCATGAAGTCTGTGTTAAGACTTAAGTTAACTTAAGGCAGCATATCAACACTGGTGGTAAAACCATGTCAATGCATGTATGAAATTGTTTTTATGTTCTTCAGGTCATCTTCTGATCTTGGTCCAAAGGATCATTGCTCTGAATCGTCAATGCAGACTCAGCATGAAAGCGCCCCCTACATGGCATACAGCAGAGTGCCACTCCCTCCTGTCACTACTGAGCCCATTCCCAACCACTCAGGTTAGTGTGTTTCAATTGTTTTTCTGTGGGTTAAAACGTTCAATTATGACTTCTCTCATGCAAAGACCTTCACACCTCACAGCCAGCAAAATGTCAGTCGTGTTTGTCCATAAACATTGATGGATTCCTGTACTATACTTCCATATATATAAGTAATCTTTTTTTTTAAATATATTGTTCCATGTTACCATTTTATGTTTTCAACATACATCCAGCAAACGAGAAGTTCAGCGGGAGTTTAACTATGTCCATATTTTTCAGAATTTGACTTTTCTTCAAGCAGTGTCACAGTGCATTTTTTTCCCTTTCATTTTTTCCCTTTCCCTTCCTTTTATTTGTTGTTCAAATAAATTTTCCAAAAGGGAATTTGGTAACACTTTGTTTTGATGGTCCCCTTTGAACATTCTGTTGACTATAAATAACCAACATTTTGCCAACATGTCAGCTTATTCTAACCCTAACCCTACCTGTCTACTAATACTATAGTAGATATGTACTGTCGGTGCAACCTTCAAAATAAAGTGAACCGGAGATTTTTGCAGTAATGCCATAGAACAACCATTTTTTGTTCCACAAAGAATCTTTCAGGAAAAATCTTTTTTTCTTTCTTTCTTCATGTGAAGAACATTTTATTAATCTGGAGAACATTTTTCCACTTCAAAGATCCATTTGTTCAATGGAAAGGTTTCATGGATGTTGAAGGTTTTTCATAAAACCATTTCAGTCATGACAACTCTCAGAGTGGATAAATTTCAACCAGTATTTATTTTTCATTGGACATGGAATATACATAGGTTTGATTTTGGCAGACGAGATCTGCTATGCTGCTGAGCAAGTACAATAATTTGTTCAGCTTAGTCAAAAATAACAAACAAAGAAAAGGCTGCTGCAAGAAATGGTAGAACCCCTGGATCAGATCTCTACAGGTGGCGCTTGGGAAGAAGATGGATAACAGAAGCTTTCACATTGTGCAGCGTGCCGATCGCAAGCTAGGGTACGATATACAGGTCCTTCTAAAAAAAATTGCATATTGTGATAAAGTTCATTATTTTCCATAATGTAATGATAAAAATTAAACTTTCATATATTTTAGATTCATTGCACACCAACTGAAATATTTCAGATCTTTTATTGTTTTAATACTGATGATTTTGGCATACAGCTCATTCCTAATTCCTATCTCAAAAAATTAGCATATCATGAAAAGGTTCTCTAAACGAGCTATTAACCTAATCATCTGAATCAACTAATTAACTCTAAACACCTGCAAAAGATTCCTGAGGCTTTTAAAAACTCCCAGCCTGTTTCATTACTCAAAACCGCAATCATGGGTAAGACTGCCGACCTGACTGATGTCCAGAAGGCCATCATTGACACTCTCAAGCAAGAGGGTAAAACACAGAAAGAAATTTGGTTTAACTTCATTTGGATGGTCCCTTTAACACATTCTGTTGACTATAAGTAACGTTGCACCTACATGTCTACTAACTCTCATTAGAGTGTTAGAGTATTAGTAGACTGGTAGGGTTAGGGCTAGAATAAGTTGACATGTAGTTGCATAGTTACTTATAGTCAGTAGCCTGTCTGTTGGAGGACCATCACAATAAAGAGTTATCGGATATTAAGCAGACATTACACTAATACTCTAATGATAGTTAGTTGACATCTAGTTGCAAAGTTACTTATAGTCACCAGAATGTTCAAAAGGGACCATCAAAATAAAGTTACCAGAGATGTCTGAACAAATAGGCTGTTCCCAGAGTGCTGTATCAAGGAACCTCAGTGGGAAGGAAAAAGTCTGGCAAAAAACGCTGCACAACGAGAAGAGGTGCCACTGTGCACAGGCGTGTGCAGGAAATGGACTACAGGTGCCGCATTCCCCAGGTCAAGCCACTTTTGAACCAGAAACAGCGGCAGAAGCACCTGACCTGGGCTACAGAGAAGCAGCACTGGACTGTTGCTCAGTGGTCCAAAGTCCTTTTTTCGGATGAAAGCAAATTTTGCTCATTCGGAAATCAAGGTGCCAGAGTCTGGAGGAAGACTGGGGAGAAGGAAATGCCAAAATGCCTGAAGTCCAGTGTCAAGTACCCACAGTCAGTGATGGTCTGGGGTACCATGTCAGCTGCTGGTGTTGGTCCACTGTGTTTTATCAAGGGCAGGGTCAATGCAGCTAGCTATCAGGAGATTTTGGAGCACTTCATGCTTCCACCTGCTGAAAAGCTTTATGGAGATGAAGATTTCATTTTTCAGCACGACCTGGCACCCGCTCACAGTGCCAAAACCACTGGTAAATGGTTTACTGACGATGGTATTACTGTGCTCAATTGGCCTATCAACTCTCCTGACCTGAACCCCATAGAGAATCTGTGAGATATTGTAAAGAGAAAGTTGAGAGATGCAAGACCCAACACTCTGGATGAGCTTAAGGCCGCTATCGAAGCATCCTGGGCCTCCATAACACCACAGCAGTGTCATAGGCTGATTGCCTCCATGCCACGCCGCATTGAAGCAGTCATTTCTGCAAAAGGATTCCCGACCAAGTATTGAGTGCATAACTGAACATAATTATTTGAAGGTTGTCTTTTTTTTTGTATTAAAAACACTTATTTTATTGGTCGGATGAAATATGCTAATTTTTTTTAGATGGGAATTTTGGGTTTTCATGAGCTGTATGCCAAAATCATCAGTATTAAAACAATAAAAGACCTGAAATATTTCAGTTGGTGTGCAATGAATCTAAAATATATGAAAGTTTAATTTTTATCATTACATTATGGAAAATAATGAACTTTATCACAATATGCTAATTTTTTGAGAAGGACCTGTATATGGTTACGTGGAAGTACTTCTGATTGGCTGGTGCTGCAGTGTTGAAATAACCAATCAGCATTCGGTTAGAGTTTCATGCCTGAACTATGTATTGATGCCAATAAACAACCTTCATTTTAGTGTAGTTAAGTAGAGTGTTGTTATGCTTATATTTTAAGTTAGGGAAGTTTAACACCCTTCCTGGATCATTGGTGATCTGCACGTCAAGGATACCTGAAATTGTGAACCTTGTTGACAAGAGCTGGGCTGATACTTTTTTAAATGATCTAACTTGGCTGGTGATAAAATGTGAAAACATCAGAAACTTACATTGAAGGTGTGGACTGGACCCATATCTAGAAAAGAATAACATAGATTTTTGGGTGGGCTAAGCAACCACACAGCAACTTTTTACCATCATGGCAATGAGTATTTGTGTTTATTTCAAATATACCCTAAAATCTCTCTTTTTTTTTTTTGACCCATAGGAAATCCTATGACAGCAGTGTACGCCACTCGTCCAGGATGCACAGGATATTTCATCTCTACACCACCCTCCTCCTATCACAGCCCATCCTGGATGTCTTACCCCCCTGAACCCGAGGACGTGCCTCCTCAGTGGGCAGAATCTGTAAGAATACATTTATCATATTTATTTATCGGTTCTCTATCAGTTGTCCAATTCTGCTTCACAAACTGGGTTGCAACCCAAGACTCCAGTGTTACAGTGCATGCACCACTAATACAACTTAATGTTGAGTAAACCTCATGGACTGCAACCAGGAGAAGCAGAACTGGTCTGTCAAATGTGCCTCTATAAATTGTTCTGAATTTGGGGTACATTCTGTCTGATCATGTGACCTGCTTTGGGTGCAAGGCTCGTCTTTTTGGATTGTCCTTCTTATCCATGTTTGTGTGTGCCTGCATTCACAAGGTGTCTTTTTGCAGAACCAGTGTCATTTAGAAACCATTTGCTGAACTGAATTTATCGCTGACGTTGAGTGGAAACAACAAATGCCCGGGGTAGTTGAGCGCATTTCTTCAAATGAACACTTTTCTTTTTGTTTCTTTCCTCTGTCACAAGCAGGGTTGTGTGCCATTCAGAATCGAATTGACTTAAAAAAAACAAAAACAAAAAAAAAAACTTAAATTCTGCACAATATTTGCTGCTTTAATTCAAGGAAGTAGAATTAAATGAAAATTAAATGAAATTCATTGAAATTCCTTTAACCTATAGATATATTCTGATAATCTTCTTTTATACAACAGGGGCACAAAACATTCTTAAGATTAAAATTCTTCCTAAGCTCTATTTTCTTTTATTAGATCTTAATAAGAATTCAGGTTATTAAAAAGAATGTTCTTAACTCTTTCCCCACCATTGATGGAATTTTCCGTCATTAATGACACAATACTTCCCCGGCATTGGTGGTATATAACTTGTTTTCACCGTTATAGGGTAGGGTAGGGCTATTACACATCTTCTGAAAGAGTACAGAACCACAAAACCCCAGGATCAAAACACAGGCAAAAAAAGAAGCAGAAGCAAGCGATGAAAGCATTGCTTATGCACCTCATAGAAGGCTTGTAAAAACGCAATTTTCTCTGCTTTTTTTGTTCAAATTGTTCAAAAAGCTAGAATAAAACAGTTTAATTTAAGTTTTAAAGCAAAGACCATGTTATTTTCTTTGATACGTTGCATGTTCAAGTATTCACACAACAAAATATTCTGGGGGCCATTACATTTTTGTGAAAATTATCAAAAAGGCTGGCGGTGGCTGGCAAACTTTTTTTAAAATAATGCTGTTGGAGAAAGATTTAAAAATCATAGTAAATAATGTTTTACATGTAGGATAATCTCCCATTTGTCTTGAAAACCCCAAGGGTAAGATGTTTAATGAATTAATAAGTATATAAAATATCTGCATATAACACATTTTACTACAAGATTTTACTTTTATAACCTATCAAGTAAATAGCAGATGCTTGCTACTTCAAAACAGTTAATAGACAATCAAATTAGTCTCACGTAGCCAGACATTCAGACTGATGGCAGAAGGTCTGGACTCCTTAGCAGCTTAGGATCACCCATCTGACTGACAAGTAAAGCAACCAATCACAGTTCGTTTTGTTACGTGTTATGTGTACGGCCGTGAATATGTAACATTAATGTTCCTACAATAACAGACAAGACTGTGTAAAACTCATGGACGTATTTTGAAGAGTCTATGCCAAACAATTTACATACTTCACATACTTTTGAAAATGAACCGTTTAGTTGATCATGATAAGCGCTCATTGTAACAGTTGTAAACACGATGGCGTTCTTCTTCCATGAGGGGGTCTGGCATCACAGCAACTTTGTTTCCAGGTGGACCGTTAAAGAACGCAACACACGTCTCCCGGAGATCCTGTAGGAATCATATGATGACTTCGTAAATCCTGAAGTGTTTCCAGTTAAGTGTGCATCAGACGTTCATCCAGCGGTCCGTGGACGTGACATATGATGAAATTTAAATGAAAAGTTTTGAATTGTTTGTATTAGACAAAGCAGCCTCCTTAGTAGGATAATAATAATAATTCGTTACATTTATATAGCGCTTTTTCTGGGACCTCAAAGCGCTTTACATCTCCTCAACCACCACCAATGTGCAGCATCCACCTGGATGATACGACGATAGCCATATTGCGCCAGAATGCCCACCACATACCAGCTTACTGGAGAAGAGGAGACAGTGATGAAGCCAATCAGTATATAGGGATGATTAGGAGGCCATGATGGACAGAGGCCAAGGGGCAAAAATTGGGATTTTTAATGACCACATAGAGTCAGGACCTCGTTTTAACGTCTCATCCGAAGGACGGTGCTTTTTGACAGTATAGCGTCCCCGTCACTACACTGGGGCGTTAGGACCCACACAGACCCCCTGCTGGCCTCACTAACACCTCAATAAAAGTATAGTATACAATAAGACCATAAAGCCTTGTCTTCAAAAGTATTAAAATAAAAAAAATCTCAAAAAATTAGAACTTCTAAAAGTATTAATTCATCATCATTACTCACCCTCATGTCATTCCAAACCCATGTTCATCTTTGAAACACAAATTAAGATATTTTTAATATTCTTTAATAATTTTCATGAATTGCACTTTGGAACATACACTCACCTAAAGGATTATTAGGGACACCATACTAATACTGTGTTTGACCCCCTTTCACCTTCAGAACTGCCTTAATTCTACGTGGCATTGATTCAACAAGGTGCTGAAAGCATTCTTTAGAAATGTTGGCCCATATTGATAGGATAGCATCTTGCAGTTGATGAAGATTTGTGGGATGCACATCCAGGGCACGAAGCTCCCGTTCCACCACATCACAAAGATGCTCTATTGGGTTGAGATCTGGTGACTGTGGGGGCCATTTTAGTACAGTGAACTCATTATGTTCAAGAAACCAATTTGAAATAATTTGAGACATGGTGCATTATCCTGCTGGAAGTAGCCATCAGAGGATGGGTACATGGTGGCCATAAAGGGATGGACATGGTTAGAAACAATGCTCAGGTAGGCCGTGGCATTTAAATGATGCCAATTGGCACTAAGGGGCCTAAAGTGTGCCAAGAAAACATCCCCCACACCATTACACCACCATCACCAGTCTGCACAGTGGTAACAAGGCATGATGGATCCATGTTCTCATTCTGTTTACGCCAAATTCTGACTCTACCATCTGAATATCTCAACAGAAATCGAGAATCATCAGACCAGGCAACATTTTTCCAGTCTTCAACTGTTCAATTTTTGTGAGCTCTTGCAAATTGTAGCCTCTTTTTCCTATTTGTAGTGGAGATGAGTGGCACCCGGTGGGGTCTTCTGCTGTTGTAGCTCATCCGCCTCAAGGTTGTGCGTGTTGTGGCTTCACAAATGCTTTGCTGCATACCTCGGTTGTAACGAGTGGTTATTTCAGTCAAAGTTGCTCTTCTATCAGCTTGAATCAGTTGGCCCATTCTCCTCTGACCTCTAGCATCAACAAGGCCTTTTCGCCCACAGGACTGCCGCATACTGGATGTTTTTCCCTTTTCACACCATTCTTTGTAAACCCTAGAAATGGTTGTGCGTGAAAATCCCAGTAACTGAGCAGATTGTGAAATACTCAGACTGGCCCATCTGGCACCAACAACCATACCACGCCCAATATTGCTTAAATCACCTTTCTTTCCCATTCTGACATTCAGTTTGGAGTTTAGGAGATTGTCTTGACCAGGACCACACCCCTAAATGCGTTGAAGCAACTGCCATGTGATTGGTTGATTAGATAATTGCATTAATGAGAAATTGAACAGGTGTTCCTAATAATCCTTTAGGTGAGTGTACTTACAAACAACTTGGAAATTATCTTAAGAATTTTCTTAACTCTTTCCCCTAATATTTTCATCAACTCTGTTCAATAAACAAGAAGTTTCAAAATGTTTGCTATAAACATAGACAAGAATAGTAAAACAAACAAACAATGAGATTACCTCCTTGTCCAGTCAGATGAAAGTAATTATATGTAAAAAAAAGAAAGAAAAAAAAAACATTTCTTTTTTATTTCATAGTTAAATGTGGGGAAAAAAAACATTATTTCACAGACTGAAGTACAACATTTTTAGGTCTTTCTATTTAGTTTTATAAATTAAACTGAAAACAATTCAGCAGTGGATTTTTTTTTAAAGGCGGTGTTACAGTGTTGGTTTATGTTCCCTGGTGTCCACTAGAGGTCCTTTTCCCCCACGGTGTCATTCACATTAGGAACTGCATTCCCCACAATCCTTGTCTGCGCTCATCACTCTTCATTGCACTCAGCTGTTCCCCATCATGATTGTTAGTTTCTGTGTGTATAACTACCCCGCCTGTTTAGTGTTTGTGACGTAATCCATGTTATTTGTCACAACACTTCTGAGTTCTGTGTTCTTGCCTGTTCTTGTTTTGTTTCTCGTTTATGGATTGCTTATATGGATTTTGACCCTTGCCTGGACTGGTTTATGATTACGGACACCCATTAAACTGCTTTTGGATCTATCCCTGTTTCCTGTGTGTGGTATCATGACAGAAGGACTCCATCACAAACACTAAACAGGCAGGGTATTTATACACACAGAAACTAACAATCATGATGGGGAACAGCTGAGTGCAATGAACAGTGATAAGCGCAGACAAGGATTGTGGGGAATGCAGTTCCTAATGTGAATGACACAGTGGGGGAAGAGGACCTCTAGTGGACACCAGGGAACATAAACCAACACTGTGATAGGTGGGGTCAAGCTTTTTGACGGGGTGGCCAATTCAATTCAAATTTACACTCGAGGAGTCAATTCTTTCATTTTGAACTATGCCCAACCCTGGTGACAATGTGACCCTTGTTCAGAGTGTTTATGATTTCATAATTCATAGCTTAATGAAAATGATCAAATCACACAATTCAAACTTGTTTGAATGGAGTGTCACTAATAATACTTATAATATTAGTAGATCCTTAAGCTTTTTGTTTTCCTTATCGTGAGTGTCTCTTTCTTGTGCATTTGTATATTGGTTCCCTTTTTTAAGTGTAGAGTTTGGTCAACTGCAGCACAGATAAAGACTCAATAAAAAATAACAAAACACCCTTGCTGGCTGGTTTTAGCACAGGCATTGTTGAATGTTACCCGTTTTCTATTTCAGATGCCCTTACCAGGCTACGCAGAGGCCTTTCCTCACCCTCACTATCCTCAGGGCAGCCCTCTCCTGTGGCACCACCGCCAGGCCATTCAGGGTGGTCCAGACCATCCACCCTCTTCCTCCACTGCAGTGTCCCAGCAGAGTCTAGCAGAGCCGGGAGATCCGATCAGGAGCATCCCTCTCAGCAGCCTTTCCACTTCAACCTTGGTCAAAGCCATCCGTGATGAGGTGGCCAAACTGGCCAAGAAACAAGCAGACATTTTTGAGTTCCAGGTGTAGAACTTCCAATGGATTCATGGACTAGCTGCATTGATACATTTATAACTTCTGTAAAGATTAGACTTCTAATTTCACTGGACTTAATCAAATTTCACTGGATTTTTTTTTTCCTTCAATGAAACACCTGTCTGTTTTCAAAACAAGTTTTGTGTGGTTCTCTTTGCTATTGTACTATATACTGTAACATTATGTAATTAAAGTTTTTCTTTATTGTAGTTTAACATTAATAAATGATTAAAGATTTAATTTAATCAGACAATATGAAAATTTACACCGGTTTCCCAATTTAGAGTTTTTTTCTCTTTAAACCAGAAACAAACGGACACAACAAATTACAGCATGCAGAACACACATCCTGCGATCAACATATTTTGTTGATCTTGGAACAACATTCCATAACGCCATAAGTTATCCCTAAAAACACAGGAAAATGATAGGAGAATAACACTGATGCAGAAGCAGCTAACCCCGGTTGTTAGCACTTGATAAACTGTAAACTTGTCAGTCAAATCTGATTGGTATAATGTAAAAATTAAATGTTAACTATATCCAATCCTACTGAGTGGTTTATGCATCTGTGTCTGTTCAGACGGGGCATCACAGTCTCATTTTCATTCCACAAATTACAACAAATGGAATATGATTTGCTTTAATACGTTGAGATATAACAATATACCCTTAAAAAAAAGTGTCAAAGGTGCTATTGTGGGTGAAAGTGAAATATGAAAGAGCTTCATAACAATAACATTAAACCTTTTTTTTTTAAACTTAACTCGTTGTTTGTTGGATATAAGGGCTTTCTTTATTGTAGCAGACTGCATTTTAAGTAGAGAAGTCTTTTATTTATATACTGACACAATTTATCTATTTCCTTTAAAGCAACATTTTATCAGTTTATGAGTCAGATATTCATAGATCAAAATTCCACATAAAGGAATTGATTTGACTGTAACTTTGACATGCACTTTACTCATGTCTCTTTTGCATACATGTCTAAAAAATTTGCCAGAAGTTTGATGATAAATCGCTGTAACATCTCAAGAAAAATCTAGTATTTTCATTGCCAACATGGGTCTGAAAGTAGCCCACATTATCTTCCCAAATAAAACTATAAGCAACTATTCATTAGCTTGAGCATGCTGTATGTACCCTGAAGTGGCTAAAGAAAACAAGAGTGTTTGACAGTTTTTGTGTATTTATTGTATGTAAATTGAGTTTTATAGGACAAACTGTCCCCACAGCTGTCTATCACAGCTGAAGCGGATACAGCAATGCATTATACTTGGATTACCTACACTTATTATGTTTTTTAAAACTATAATGCCAACATTCTCTCCCAAATTTTTCTTCAAATAAAAAACATTTAAATGTTTAAAATGTGGTCCATTTTGTAATAATAAAAAAAATTAAAAAAAATCCCTTTTATATCAATTTGATTAGTTTAGATTATTTTCACACTGAATTTAGTTTTCTCCATATTTATTTGGAGGCAGTCCAAGTTCAATAAGATTCTTAATATAAAGTTTACTTACTTTCTGAAACATTGTTTAAATTATTCTTTTAACAGTAAAAAAACTTTGATAGCTGGCTATAGTCAGTTGCAGGAAATTATAATCACAGTAACATCTGGTGGTCACACTGAAATGCTGTGCAAATTTCAGTAGTCATGAATTTGCATTTATTTAAATGTGTTAATTTAAGTATTATAAAATCAACAATCTGATGTTATTCTGATTTGGAACCACATGTCTAATAAAGCACTATTAAAAAGTGTGTTTGAGTCATTTTTGATGAGACATTTTGCAATAAAAAGATAACTGAATGAACATGATTCTTGTTTATTGAACTCTTTAAATTGTTTTCAATTTTATTTCGTTTCCAGCGTCTGTTTCTTTGGTTCAGGAATTATCAATTGTAATTGTGTGATATGTGGCATAATCTATGATCAATCATTTTAAGGCATTTTAATTTTATTGTGCTGTTGCAAGGTTGAGTTTAAAATTTAGACAAACGTGACCCAATAATATAATAGAACACTTATGTTACACTTAAAAATGTGTGGAAGTCATTGCATTTAAAAATCTGGCAGGGATAAGGAAGTCAGCTTATGAATTTTGGTTTTGTTAACTCTTAACTGTATCCATCCTCCAATGTGGATGGAACACAGTACCAAGCAGTAGTCAATTGCTGCATCCCAATTCGCCTACTTATACTATGCACTAAAAATTAGTAGATAGTTAAAAAAGTAGATACTTTGGATTGATTCTCAAAAGTAGGAAAGTTTATTATGATGTGCAAAAAGCGTGATAAAGTCTCAGAAGAAGAAATCACTTGCCTGGTTACTCCTAGTAGTGAAAGGCTACACTATATTAAATTATTATCTGATCTCATTCAATGCTTTCAGAATCTTTACTTTTTAAAATAAGTTTCTTTATGTTTTTTTTTTTAACAGAAAACAGTGTAAACTTTAAAGTGATTCTAAAGTGATTATTTCTAACAAATGTTAACTTAAACATTATTTTAACACACCTATCTGTATAAATAATATTTGCCTTTTGCCCCATGCTGGTGAGCATTTTAGCCTGTGTGTGGGTTTAAGGGAGTTAAGAGAGGTGTAGCTCTATTTAGACTTGATCATTTACTATTAAACAAATATATAAAAAAAATAAAGTCACCCCATTATCAATATCTCTATAATGGACAGAAATAGATTGGCAGCATTAAAATTGGAATCTTTTATTGAATGCAGAAAAAACTGTGATGCTCTTTAAATATTCCTGAGGGTAACTGTTATTTTTACATAGTCTTTGCTACTAAAACAAGCTATCGTATCATGTGTATGATTTTGTTTTCCAGCTGCATGGAAAGTTGTACAGATCAGAAATGTATACATTAACATTTTTCTAGTAATTTATTTTATTTACTATGGAAATGAGTGATTACTACAATATCACAAGTCTGTTTAAGTGCAAATTTCTGTTTATTACTAACTAATGCATTTACCTCTATTGCCAGTAGATGTCATCGATGATCTTTCTTGTGTTTTGTTCTGTAATAGAGAAATTGCCTTGAAATGAATGTATTCAAGATCACCCTCAAGGTTTGGTTTATAAAGATGTTTCTCATAAATAGCCTAAGGTTGGACAAATATAGTTTTTTTTTAAACCCTTTATACCTTTACACATAAATCATCTATATTCTGGTTTATTACCTGTTCTAAAATCCAGTTTTAAACTCAGTTTCAAATATCTTCTGAAATCCCACTTGTCTTTTTCAAACAAAACCATTCAAATGTCAAACTAATCCAACACCGTCAATGGTGCAGTACTAGCTTTCTGTCAGAAATTCACTTTAGCTGAAACATTTTGTATGTGTTATGTTTTCTTACTTCTCAAATGTATTTAACATGGCCATCAGCCATATCACCCTGTAGCCCAAGACTGGTTGCCCACTGAAGCTAAGCAGGGCTGAGCCTGGTCAGTACCTGGATGGGAGACCTTCTGAGAAAACCAGGTTGCTGCTGGAAGAGGTGTTAGTGAGGCCAGCAGGGGGTGCTCACCCTGTGGTCTGTGTGGGTCCTAACGCCCCAGTGTAGTGACGGGGACACTATACTGTCAAAGAGCACCATCCTTCGGATGAGACGTTAAACCGAGGTCCTGACTCTCTGTGGTCAATAAAAAAATCCCGGGATGTGTTTCGAAAAAGAGTAGGGGTGTAACCCCGGCATCCTGGCCAAATTTGCCCCTTGGCCTCTGTCCATCATGGCCTCTTAATCATCCCCATATCCTGATTGGCTTCATCACTGTCTTCTCTCCATCAGTAAGCTGGTGTGTGGTGGCCGTTCTGGCGTAATATGGCTGCTGTCGCATCATCCAGGTGGATACTGCACATATGTGGTGGTTAAGGAGATTCCCCCTTCCATGTAAAGCGCTTTGAATACCCAGAAAAGTGCTATATGAATGTAATGAATTATTAGGGGTTCAAGCACGTAGTGCTGAAATTGTACTGATTTTTATTAGGTGTTCAAGCACGAAGTGCTGAAAACCTATTGTAATTGTAAGGATTTTTATTATTATTATTATTCCGCCGTAAAATGCATCATGCAGACCAAACCGTAAGTGCTAGAGACTTGATATTTGGGATTAAGGTAGCACAGAAATCGAGGAGAGGTTGAGAGAGTATGAGCCCGATTGGCCCATAGGTGGCGTTGTAGCAACCAAAAGAGCAAAACTTCTCATAACTCCTAGAACGTAGTTCCTAGACTCAAGTGTCTTATATCAGTGGAAAGCTGGAACTTTTGCATTTTTCGTATGGCTATAGCAGGGTAATTTAGAAAATGGGCGTGTCAAAATACACTCAAAAGCCTATAAATCATAAATAAAACTCAGAACTTCACAAAAATTGGTGTGCATATGTGACATAACATCATGAACAAGTTTCATGCAAAGTTTTATGGAGATCGGACCATAGGTGGCGCTATAACTGTTGAAAGGCTTTAAAACCATATATTTGGTAAATTCCCTGTATTGGCTGTAAATGGTGTTTTCTATCTTTGATCATTATAATGTTTATATCATAATGTTCAAAATCATTGCAGTACAATTCTCTGGACTCTCTAGATCAATAATTATCAGAAAAGGTATAACTTTTTCATTTGGATGGCTATAATAGGGTTACTTCAATATGAAGCCTTGACCAAGTGTCCCCGAAAGCCCATATCTCTTCAATGAATGCTCAGATCTTCTTAAAAACACGTCAGAACATGTGACTCTAAATAAGATAAGAAATAATGCCTCTATAAAAGTTAAAAAGGAGAAAATTATAAGAACATAATGGCATATTAAGCCAATAAGAGGTCATCTACTTTATAAAATCACTATTTTAACATTTACCATCACATGTAGTCAAAATTCATCTATTGCAGAATTACTATTGATTGACAATTGTGACCCATTTTCAGGATTCCCATTTTTCAATGTAAAGGGTTTCCACGATTTAGGCCATCCTTTTGCATTCATGTATTTAGACACTAAAAAAATCCCTTATAGAACTATTACTATCATAACACAAAAATATTTTGTTAGAGTTTATCACTTCATTTGTTCAATTCAATTCAAATGTATTTGTATAGCGCTTTTCACAATACATATTGTTTCAAAGCAGCTTTACAGAAAGTGCAGATCAGAAATGTACATAGAAAAAATACAGTTAGTTAATCGTGTATTAATTTAGGGCATAACATATCGCCGGTGTTGAGTCGTCTCTTCACAGGCGTTTAGTGAATCTCATCGCAAGTGTTGGCGCATCTGAAGTCTCTGTGAGAGGCTGGATACAATCTGGAGCTGATGAACGCCATTTACCTCGGGACTGGTATTTGTTCTGATGCTTCACATGATTTCTAGCAATGTGGTAAATCATGGTAAATAACGCTAGAAACATGGTAAATCATAGTAAATAAGGTAAATCAGGCAAGAATCCTGGTAAATCATTCTAGAATGTGGTATATCATGGTAAATCATCATATAACATGGTAAATCAAGGTAAACTGAGATAAATCATGGTAAACTATGGTAAATCATGCTAGAATCATATTAAATCATACTAGAATGTGTTCAATTGTGGTAAACCATGCTAGAACAGGGTTAATCATGGTGAATCATACTAGAACTTGGTATATCATGGTAAACTATGGTAAATCAAGAAAAATCACACTAAAATGTGGTATATCATGGTAAATCATGCTAAAACATGGTCTATTCCATCTATGATGTCAGTGGTTAAATGCTTGCTTCTTAAAACTTAATGTCTTTTGATGCTTGTGTGCTTAAAAATCTTAAAGGCCTCAACTGCTTGAACCCCGCTGGAGAGTGCTTATGTCTGGACTGTGTATTCTTTGATTTTGCACAAGAGATCTCATGAAAGAGTGTATCTATAGCACGAATTTAATTTCTCGTACCACTTATTCAGCAACAATAGTTTTTGTGTACATATGATACGCAGTTTACGCGTGCATATGATACGCACTTTATGGTGTGTAATACGCACGCTCTCCACACCCCTAATCCTACCCAAGGGGTTTCCAGTGCGTATAGATACGCACTTTCATGAGATTGTGTTGGTTAATACATGTAAAGTGTGTTTATGCATGTGTGTACATTGTTGTGTCTGAGCATTTTATTGGGTAAATAGGGAATTTAGAGTGTTCCTATGTGTTTGCCTTTTTGTGGGGTTGACTATATTCATTCTAGCAAATTCTGGTCTTTGGAATAAACTCCCTGTTAGTTAAAATCAACGCAATATGAGTGTACATGTGTGACCATCAAAAAGACTATAGCGCAGAGTTAAAAATACTAATCCTACGAACAGTAATTGTAACTCTAAAATTGAGTTAATTATAATATGACCTCCTTACGAGTGTAAAAATATTTAATTTAACACTTTTTAGAGTTAATATTTATTTAACACAATATAATGTCTTATGAGAAAATGACTTTACTGAACGCCATACTCTCGACTTACTGCTTTTATTTGAGCAAATCCACATTAGGCTTAGAAATTCCATGCATAGACACATTTTGAAATTAATTGATGTCATAAAATACTGTAAAATCTAACAGCAAAACATTTACATTTAATACATAACAGAGTGCCAACTAAAAATGTTTAGTACAACTGTACAAAACATTGTCAACAACACATCATTGAATTATATAAAATCAAGCCTGCAGGATTATAAAAAAGAAAAACAGTGCAGTATAGGATTGTGTAACCTGAGGTAGACACTTATACATCAGATGAAGTAACAAGGAACACCTTTACAGTGAACTCATTTAATAAGAAATCAGATAATACAACTCTGATACAACATAAAATTGTAAATTACACCCGTATGACACTTGGTCATTAAAAGATTTGAAATGTCTAAATCTTTCCCTTTAAAACCAGTATCTTCCTTGTTATCTTCCTTATCAACACCATGACCTGACATTAAAGAGAAAACATGTAATTTAAGTTCCCTTTCATAGTCACTTCGAGTTACGTCGAATGACGACAAAATGGGGTTTCGTTTAGAAAGCCTATCTACTTCGAGTATTACAAAACGAGCCAATGGCAAAGAAATGCCATGTGTCTGCGGAATTTGCATAGCGAACCCAAGGCTCCACTCTGCCCCACCTCGTGGGTATAAAAGGAGGACGCCGGAAACATGCAGATATGTTTTCGTTTCGGAGCTAAGTTTATTCTTCACTCCACAAGTCATTCTGAGTTTTCACTCTTCAAGACGAGCTACTCTCCAAGTGTTCGTGTGACGGTGAATATCAGCGAGATTCACATTGCCTGCTGATCTGTGCAGTGATTGCCAGTAGTGTATTTCTCCCTGGTCGCTTCAGCACCAGCGGGGTTTAATATTCTCTCATTTGAGTTGCACATGCGATACATCTTTCCGACAAAACTGTGAAAGATGTCTCGTCCGTGCTCTTCTGGTTGCGGTCGAGTGATTTCACCATCTGATGGGCACAATAGCTGCTTTGCGTGTCTGGGCATTGATCACGCTAAAGCAGCTTTTGTGGATGTTTCATGTTCTCATGTCTGGTGTGCTAGCATTGTCCAAGTCAGATCCCGAAATGACAGCCATGCTCTCTCGGGCAGCCACGAGCATTGGGATAGCATGCAATCCTCCACCCTGTCCTGAGCGCTCGCGGTTGGACGTTTGTCGCCAGCACATACTAGTCCAATCAGACAATACCGCGACAGAAGCGTACATCAACCGACAAGGTGGTCTACGCTCCCGCCATATGTCGCAACTTGCCCGCAACCTCCTCTTATGGAGTCAGAAGCTTCTGAGGTCGCTTCGAGCCATTAACATTCTGGGGGTCCTGAATTTTCCAGCTGACGAGCTCTCACGGTTTCAGCCTTTTCCTGGAGAATGGCGACTCCACCCCCAGTCGGTTTAGCTGATTTGGGATCAGTTTGGCGACGCACAGATAGATCTGTTTGCCTCCCACGACTCCTCCCATTCCGACCTGTTTTACTCCCTGACCAAGGGCACACTCGGCACGGGTGCACTGGCGCACAGCTGGCCGCGGGACCTCCGCAAATATGCGTTTCCCCCAGTGTGCCATCTTGCACAAACCCTGTGCAAGATCAGGGAGGACGAGGAGCAGGTCATTTTGGTTGCGCCTCTTTGGCCCACTCGGACCTGGTTCTCCGAACTTGTACTCCTCGCGACAGCACCTCCCTGGCCAATTCCTCTGAGGAAGGACCTCCTTTCTCAGAGACGGGGCAATTTTTGGCACTCTCGTCCCAATATTTGGAACCGCCACGTGTGGCTCCTGGATGCGACGAAGTAGGTTTGAGTACCCTACCACATAACGGTGGTGGCTACCATCACTTCTGCTAGAGCATTGTCCATGAGACATGCCTATGCGTTGAAGTGGAACCTCTTCGTCAACTGGTGCTCTTCTCACCGAGAAGACCCCAGAAAATGCTCGATCGGTGTCGTGCTTCCTTCCTGCAGGATGGGTTGGAGCGAAGGCTGTCTCCCTCCACCCTGAAAGTGTATGTTGCCGCTATCGCCACACATCACGACGCAGTTGAGGGTAAGTCCGTGGGAAAGCACGAGCTGATCATCAGGTTCCTGAGAGGAGCGAAGAGACTGAATCCTCCTCGCCCTCCTCTCGTTCCCTCTTGGGACCTTTCAGTGGTTTTAACTGCCCTGCAGAGTGCTCTGTTTGAGCCTCTGCAATCAGTGGAGCTTAAGTTCCTGTCAGTTAAGACAGCGCTCCTGGTTGCATTGGCCTCCATTAAGAGGGTAGGGGGGACCTGCACGCATTTTCCGTTGACGAAGCATACCTGGAGTTCGGGCCGGCCTACTCTCACGTGATCCTGAGACCCCGGTCTGGATATGTGCCCAAGGTTCCCACCACTTCCTTTCGAGATCAGGTGGTGAACCTGCAAGCGCTGCCCCTGGAGGAGGCAGACCCAGCCTTGGCACTTCTCTGTCCAGTATGCGCAGTGTTTCAGGACCTCAGACCAGCTTTTTGTCTGTTATGGTGGGAAGCTGAAGGGAAAGGCTCTCTCCAAGCAATGGTTGTCTCATTGGATAGTGGACGCCATTGCTTTGGCATACCAGCAGCAAGGTCGACCGTGCCCCCTTGGTGTGAAGGCACACTCCACCCGGAGTGTGGCCTCCTCTTGTACTCTAGTGCATGGCGCCTCGCTAACAGACATCTGCAGAGCTGCAGGCTGGGCGACACCCAACACATTTGCAAGATTCTATAATCTCCGAGTAGAGTCAGTGTCCTCTCGTGTACTCGCTTCAACTAGCCGGTAACTGGTCCCGCTCAGGGGGTGATGGGTCACAACTAAAAACTTATCATAGCTGTTACAATTCAAAATTGCAGTACTACGTTTTCATGGCTCAATTATTATCTTATTTGCCATGGTAGACACTCCAGTTTAGTAACCACGTCTGTAAAACATTAGGTTATCTGACAGACATTAGGCTGCATTGTTGGATAAAAGATATTACCGGCATTAGTTTATGGAATCCAAACAGAGGGTGTCTTGAGATGAGTCACCACTTCAATACACAATATATAGTACACAGCATATAACGTTACAGCTACTACAAAATACGTTTTTGTCAGAAAATATTGAACATTTTGAAATAGTTTGTTTTATATATTAATACGCTTTTACCTACCTTATGACGCAGTACATAAGTCCATTAGCTCTTTTGGTGCTGAAGAACCAGGGTTGTGTGACGCACTTCTCAACATTTAACTCCAGATGTAGTGTTAAAACATGCTCCTGAACACCAATGAATGAACTCCAAAATACAACACAACCAGGGAGTATCCCATAACGCAAACTGTAGTCAGAGTTAAAAAAAATAAACTACAAAAATCTAACTATATCACACTTTTTTTTGCCTAACTCCTGATTTTTCAACTCTAGAAATTTGCTGTGCAAGGTGTCTCTGGCTGGACAGCCTCCTCTTGCAAGGCTTTCACCTTCCACTTGCTTTGGCAGTAATGAGCCCACAATGATACGGTAGGCTTCAGTTAAGTTGATTAGCACAATGATTTCTTCTAAATAGAATCAGAATTGATGACCTGCTTCAGGTTTCTAATAAAAATGCATAGAAACTGTGAGTGAGACAAAACATAAAGGTGTGCAATATAGGTTACAATTCATGTTTATAGGTAATGCCAAATGTTATGTAATCATCGCCATATTCTTACTCTAACAGGCAAATTCAAGTTAAATTAAATCAGATCTATTAAATCAGTAGTTTTCATTCTTAACCAGTGGGCCTCAGCAACCTTCCAAGGGGGCCACAGGATGATGTACTTAATGTGCTGTTGCTTTGGTCTAGCTGTGTGTTTTTCCACCTCCCACTGGACATTTAAGGTACTGCACTAGATTTTTGCAATTTCCTTTTGGTTTCTCTCAGTGAACGCAGGCAAGAAGAACACTCAACTCCTATTGGCTATAGATGTGTTTGTCTGTGTTTGACCTATTGCCTGTTATTTGGATTACCCCTTAATTAATAGCTGCATTTGGATCTTAATCTTCGTGTCTCAGAGCAGTTTGTGACAGAATACTTCGCCAAACATGGATCCAGCAGCCGAGAACAACTGACCACTTTGGATCTAGGAGGTATTATCTGGAACCCACTGAGCAATCTTTGTTCGATTTATCAATATGATCGCAGCATTGAGAATTATGTGGAGGAGTTCCTTTTTTATACTCACCTTGTTCCTGGTGACGATGCTATGCTAAAGGACTGTTTCTGGAGTGGACTAGAACAGGACATTAGCTTAATTTGACCAGAGGAAGACCCCAGCTGGACCCTGGCACAGTATATTGACTTTGTCCTGCAGTTTTGTGGATCCCCTTCCACTGTAGGGGAGGTGGAGAAGGATGTTATCACGACTTTTTACATTTACATGTAACTTTACACACAACATCAAATGATTTGCAAAAACACACCAAACTATACACAGATGTGAAAAATGTAAAACACTGTGTCTTTTGCTTGTTCAGTGTGCAGTGGAGTGCACAGGAGTTTGTCATAAGTATATGTGCACAAATACACTGTATATACAGTATGTTTGCACAATTGATGAATGTTACGGTTATTGAACTGAATCAACACTGAAGTGACGAGCTTAATATTGACACTCAATGTCAATATTCTCAGGTGATTTTGAATTTGTTACAATTGTGATGCTGCTGTTAAACAATCTATATTGTAGCTTATAAATATAATAAATGGTAACACTTTACGGTAAGGGTACATGAATTATCATGAATTCATGTATAAATTCATGCATGAATTATGCATTCATGCATTAATATCTCATGAATCATCAGGAACTAACACAAGTTCAACGCTTTTCATTTTTGACTTCATGGATGAACACCTTAATTAAAACATTAACCAAGATGAGCACATCATCATGAAATATTATTTATTACGCATGATCATTGTTTTCTTTGTTCTTTGTCTAGGTCAGTGACCTAGTCACCACTTTAGTTGAGGGGCCACACACATGATGAAGTCATTGTTAGATAATGCTTAGTCAATGATGACTACTCTATTGGACAGACCACAAAATAGACCAATCACAGCTCATAGCACACAAATTCTGTTGATATCCAAATACAGTAGTCATCATTAACTAAGCATTATCTATCAATGACTTCATCTGTGTGGCCCCTCAACTAAAGTGGTCACTAGGTCCTTTGAAACACTGTTCACAGTTATGCCACCATAAATAGCACATTGTTCATCAAAGAAAACATCATGATCATGCGTAATAAATCATATTTCATTATTATGTGCTCATCTTAGTTAATGTTTTAATTAAAGTGTTGTTCATCCATGAAGTCATGAATGAAAAATGTTGAACTTGTGTTAGTTGATGACTGGACTATACACAGATGTGAAAAATGTAAAACACTGTCTTTTGCTTGTTCAGTGTGCAGTGGAGTGCACAGGAGTTTGTCATAAGTATATGTGCACAAATACACTATATACAGTATGTTTGCACAATTGATGAATGTTACGGTTATTGAACTGAATCAACACTGAAATCATATTTCATTATTATGTGCTCATCTTAGTTAATGTTTTAATTAAAGTGTTGTTCATCCATGAAGTCATGAATGAAAAATGTTGAACTTGTGTTAGTTGATGACTTAGTTCCTGATTCATGAGATAATGCAGGAATGAATCAATTCATGCATTAATTTATACATGATAATTCATGTACCCTTACCGTAAAGCGTTACCTAACAAATTGCGTCAAAAGCATAACCTTGAGCTTTCCCTAGCGGTCTTCAAAAAGGTTCATATTTAAAACTCCCTATTGAAAAAGTTAACTTCAGGAACCCTATGGTTGCATGCTACATGGGACTTGAAAAAGTACAGGACGACTTTCAGGTTCACCACATTGGCAGAATGAGGCACTTTTTCAAAGCCTAAAGTAGTTAAACCAGACATGCAGCAAAATGACAAGTCAGGTACAAAGGATTTATTTTTCAGTTTTATTAAGCTCTCTTTTGCCCTTGAACCATTACAGGACCAAGTAAGGCCTTGCCTTCCCACTGAATGCCTAGAGAAGAAAAAAGCCAAGTTAAAGCTCTTGAATCAAAAGCAACCTTAGAAAGAGCAAACACTACCAACCTCCATAGGGAGAAGCAGCAAATTCACCATCAGGACCACATGTTGAGTCACAGCAACCACAAACTTGGTCGTTTCCATCAGCAGCAAACCACCTGCAACAAAGACATGGAACCTTCAACATGAGAAAAGTTAACTTAATGCTCCCCCTCAAAAAAAATAAAAACCCACATACCCATTGGCAAAGGAACAGGATTTGCGCTGAGCGTCACTTGGTGCAGAAGCAATAGTTGCCTTCAGAATACATGTTATGTAGATCTGCAAGGGATGACAGACAAGTCACAAAACCAAAGCAGATGGGAGAAGTCAAGTGAAATCATATTTGTAGTACATACAGAAGGACTGTTGCCCTCCTGGAACACAAACGCCTCCAGCTGGAACTGGATCTTGTCAACCTGGGACCGAGGCATGAAGCGGGAGCTGGAAGCTGTAGCTTTGGCATCCACAAAGCACCTGACGACAAAACAATCACAAAGAGCAACTCATGAATGTCAACTGTAGAGCATCAAGCAACTAGACCTTACCCATGACTGTGGTTACAAAAGGCAACTTAAAACAGTCCTACCGGATCAAGGGCCAAGACCTTACCCGTGATTCTCAATCAAGGAATATCTTGGAAGGGAGTTCACATCAGGTACTTGAGTGGCCACACAGCGGTCCACAAACACACGCAGAGGCACATGATTGTACTGCTTCACAGAGGCCTCGATGTTAATAACACCACCCAGGAAATAGGAGTATGAAGGCCTCTGAAAGGACCAATCATCTACACAAGATAAACAATTTAGGCACAGCCACAATAGCAAGGGTAAAGGTTTATTTTATTGAAAGAAAAACATGTACCAACCCATCATGATCTTCAGGGAGAACAGCAAGACTTCTCCACCAGCCTCTGTTGAGGCATACGGGACCCATGTTGGCCTCAAGGCATCACTGCTTACATTTTGGAGCCTGCGGTTCATGAAAGTACCCATTAAAATGGTCTCCCAGTTGCACGGGAAAGTGCAGAAAGTCAGACCCCCTACCTTTGATAATGGCATTGAACACCAACAATTGCACCATCGGCGCGGGTAATCGGAGTACCTGCAAGCGCCTCAGGGGTGTAGGTAAGAGAGAAGGTGTAGACTAGCTCATCCTCACTCATCTGTAAAAAGATTGTGGTTACCAAGAGGGTCATCCCAAAGACTTTACATGCACCAAGACCATGCACTCATATTGCTATGAATGGGAGAAGGTGCACTGCAATATGGTGGAATGCCTAAAGAGCAAAAAAAAAAAAAAAAAAAAACCACCAACTAGTAACATTCTTCACACGTCACCACAACTGCCCTCAGAAGCTCAGGTGTTGCCAGAGATAGTCAATGTTTTGGAGACATGCACTAAGGATTGAACATTTTGCTTTTCCAGGGTAAAAACTAGCTTTACTGCTATTAAGTGTACAAGATTAGTTCTTGTTTCTTAAGATGCTTTTATACCGTTTATGGGATAGTTTACATCAGATGTTGGTTTGAAGGGTTATTTAAAGGCAAGCAGCTTGAAAACTCAGGATTTTCCTAGTCAAATAGGTCTTAGCTAACCTGGCATTGTAAAACCAAGTGAACTGACTTTGTATGAAAAGGTCCTCTGCCTCAAATAACCCATTAAGATGTATCTGTTCTTACCATCAGCATGCTGTTGCAGTCCTGTAATTCATACTCAAAGATGAGCACTCCTGACCCAGGGTCCTGACCAACAACAGGACATCCACCTAAAGACAGACCAGTTGGCTGGATCAACTGACCATTGCTGAAAAAGTCCTGCTTGACCTCTACGAGAACCCGGTTCTCGCCACATTGAACCGCTACGCTGCTGGGAGTCACAGGTTGCCTCAACTGGAAGTCCACCGCCAACTCGCTTTGCTCCTCAAGAACGATGGGATACCTCCAATCCAAAGGCTTCACTGGACCCTGCAACAGCTGCTTCTCCTGAAGGCCAAAAGGATCCTGCGCAAAGCTTCTGGAAGCTGGATCTGATTTTGGCCCCATGCTTCTCGGACTACGACTGTACCTCAAACTTCCCAAGACATCAGGCAGATCAAATGCAACGATCACAACCACCACTAAAACAACATTCAGGAACCCCATTCTAAAAGATTTTGACACAAACACCAGCACTTGGCTTTGCCATTTTGTACAGCTTTGAGTTAAGGTGGCTCCACCCCTTTCACCTTAATTGATTATCCTTGATTCTCCTCTGGACCTGCAGAGTGTATGCATTTTGGGGACGCACCACTCTGCCCCTTTTTTATGCGCCTGTCCAAATACCCACACTTGCTGTCTTTGTACTTTATCACTTGTCTACTTCTGATCTTTGATCCATGTTTTCAAGTGGGCTTGAAGACCGCAAGTGTGTGTAGAACATTTGATTACCCAATGGGACACGCTTTTAGTTTAGCAAAAATGCAAGTTCACAGAGCTTTATTTAGACATTTTGATTTCACGTACTTTCCATTTTAAATTAAACGTATAAATGGCTGTTCAGTAGTCCCTATGTAACAAAAGACACAATTTAAAAATTGTGATGTTCGTCCCTCTGGGGTCTGAGGTGTTTTCTGGGCCCTGGAGGTGTTCTGACATTTGTGCTTATTTCTGTTACTTGTAACATTTTCATTACTTAAGTCTGATTACACTGTATTCAGCACAAACTCTGCTACAATAATATGTGAGCCGCATGTCCAGTTGTGGTCAGAATTAATGGCACCCCTGGTAAATATTATCAAAAATGGCTGTGAAAAATAAATCTGCATTGTTTATCCTTTTCATCTTTCATTAAAAAAAATTAGCAAACATCTAACCTTTCATTGAAGTAAAAGAATGGAAACTGGGGGGGAAATCACATTATGAAATAAAAGTTTTTCTCCAAAACACGTTGCCCACAATTTTTGGCACCCCTAGAATTTTTTATGAGTCAAATATTTCTGAAATATATTCCCATTAATAATGACCTTTTTTAGCACATCAGGGTGACTAGGAACACGAAATTGTCAAGCTATGACTTCTTGTTTCAAAGACGTTTAAATATGAGGAAACACAAAGGCCAAATTCCCTTAATCATCCATCACAATGAGTAAAACCAAAGAATATACTTCTGATGTGCAACAAAAGATTGTTGAGCATCAAGGAGCTGTAAGAAAATAGCTAAAGAATTGAAAATCCCCATTTTGACCATCAGGGCAATAATTAAGAAGTTCCAATCAACTAAAGATGTTACGAATCTGTCAGGAAGAGGACGTGTGTCTATGTTGTCTTAATGCATGGTGAGGAGGAAAGTTTGAGTGGCCAAAGACTCTCCAAGGATCACAGATGCATAATTGCAAAGATTATACAAATATATCAAACAACCCCTACATCACCACATGTTGTTTGGGAGGGTTTCAAGAAAAATCCTCCTCACTCCTCCAAAAATAAACTCCAGCAATTCATTTGTCAGACATGACTGGAACTTCAAAAGGGACCGGATTCTATGGTCAGATGAAAAAAAAAAAAAAAAAAAAAAAAAAAGGTATTTTTGGCAGCAAACCCACCCGATGTGTTCGGTGCAAACATAGATAAAAAGTACCCCATGCATACGGTTAAAAATACAGCTGGATCTTATATGTTGTGGGCCTATTTTTTTGCTGGAGGTCCTGGACATCTTGTTCAGATACATGGCATTATGGATTCTAGCAAATACCAACAGATAAAAAATCTAAACCTGACTGCCTCTACTAGAAATCTTATAATGGTCCCTGTTTGGATCTTCCATCAGGACAACGGTCCAAAACAAACATCAAAATCAAGGCAAAAATGGGTAACTGAGCACAAAATGGCGCTTCCACCATGACCGTCCCAGTCCCCTAAACTAAACCCTAAAAATTGAATGGGGTGAACTGAAGAGAAGAAGCGTCGACATGAACTTGTGAATCTGAAGGATCTGGAGAGATTCTGTATGGAGGAATGGTCTCTGATCTCTTATCAGTTGTTCTCCAAACTCATCAGGCTAATGGAAAATGCGCTTTCTTTTTAGAAGAAAACTCAGAGCTGTTATCTGGGCAAAAGGAGATTGCAAAAGGTATTTAATAACAGGGAGCCAATAATTATGGCCAGCGTGTTTTGAAGAAAAGCATTTATTTCATAATGTGATTTACCCCCCACTTTCAATTATTTTACTTCAATGAAAGGTTATATTTTTGCACATTTTTTGAATGAAAGATCAAAAAGATAAACACTGCAGATTTATTTTTAAACCCAATTTTGATCATATGTGACCCTAGATCACAAAACCAGTCTTAAGTAGCACGGGTATATTTGTGGCAATAGCCAACAAAACACTGAATTGGTCAAAATGATCAATGTTTCTTTTATGCCAAAAATCATTAGGATATTAAAGATTTGATTGTGTTTACAGTGTACAATATAACATGTGTTCATGTTTCGCGTGTAAAAAAAACACAGTATTTTTCACACAATTTACTTCTGTATACCGCTGTTTTCACTGTCCAAAAAATGGCCTGATGACTTTCTTGTTCTATGAAGTCCCTCCTTCAGAAATATGTAACGAGTTCTGATTGTGCCAGCGGTTCCTGTGTTGTGATTCGACAGCAGCTTATCGCACATTGCCCGGAAAGGTCACGCCTCTTACCATAAATTGGAGATGCATGCGCTGATTGTTATTGTAAAAATGTCAAAACATATTACCTTATCAATTTGAGCCGGAATCAAACCCGGAGAACATAGATGAAAAAAATCGATTAGAACCTGTTCAAACACGACTTTTGCAGGATGTTTCACAGTGGTAATCTGTTTATTTAGTAGTTGTCATACTTTTAATTGGTTAAATTGTAATGTTAAATGTTACAAACCATTATAAAAGCTTGTGGTATATGGTTTTGTCCGTCTGTCGAATTAACGATGGTGTTGTTGATTTTTTTAAATAAGTCCATTGTTTATTCCTACCTTAGTTACACGTGTGCACGAGTTTTGATTAGTAATATATGTTTTATAGGTGTACATGTGGTAAGTGTGACAAAATGCCAACGGAGGTTGAAAACAACTGCTGCAAAGAAATACAAAAAGTACTGTAACACCTCCTAATTAAATATTTTTTTTATGTATAGTTCTTTTGAAATTGTTTTCATCCAAACAACTTTATGTAAATACACTTTATTTTTACCATGAATATAGCCTTAAAGCTGCCATGTTGTGTAAAAGAAATTGTTGCCGTGCATTACAATAATTTATTTATTAAAAGCTGAATGTTATGTGACTTCACATTAAATTATTACTGCCTCACATCAATGTATAGGTTTGTCGACGAATGATGCAGATTAAACATAAATTGTAACCATTGATCTCTAAGCACAGCTGTCACGAATCACACACAGAAGAGAGAGATCCAATAGCAGTATTTATTAAAGGGTAATCCGTACTCACAACAGTCCAGGCAAAGGTCAAAATCCAGAAAAGGCAATCCAAAAACAAGTAGACAAACACAAGGAACCAACTCAAACAGTAAACGGAAGTGTGGTGACAATAACAGGGACTCCGTGACAAACACTGAACAGACAGGGTATATATACACAGAACTAACAAGGTGACGGGAAATAGCTGTGTGCAATAATCAGATGAGTGGCAGAAAAGAATGTTGGGAAATGTAGTCTAATGTGAATGACACCGTGATAAGAGGACCTCTAGTGGAAACCAGGAAACATAACCAGACACTGTGACAACAGCGTCCCTAGGAAGGCCAAACAAAGGTGAATTGACTCCGGCGGCATGAAAATAACAGCATCTCGACAACATGGCGACAAACACACTCTACAAACAAAACTCTTCCTCCTTTCCGTGGGAGCGCAACAAGACAACGCCCGCCTTTTTTGTGTATTCCAAAAAACTGTTCTAGTTACGTCATTAAAAACAGAAGTAGAAGGATGTAGTCCAAACCGGCCGTTCGCTGTAGGCTTTGAAAGGGGACTTCTGTTAAATAAAATATCTCGCTAGGCATTGAACTTTGAGCTTTATAATTTTACAGGTATTATTTAT